>JAVTVY010031743.1:0-12270 GCA_036873755.1 Hanleya hanleyi
GGGGGGGGTACCGAAATGGCCCTCCCTCTAATTATTTTTTTGACTCTTTGAGCTAGGGAGATGAAATTTACTACTCTCTACTCTTGGGTCAAGCTCTACAGTGACGCCATTTTACAAAACGACAGTTTTTGGTCGATTTTTCAGTCAGATTGTTCGAATTTTTTTTAATACAATTCTCCGCAAAAACTGGATGATAAATTAGCAAATATTTATGCAATATGAAATAAAATAGTTTGGAATAAAAAAAATTATGAAAAAAATTGACGAAAACATCACTTTTCTGGTACCCCAGATGCCCGCCATTTTGAATTTACCCATACGCCTCTGCCCGGGAGGTTATGCAAATAAGTTCCAAATAAACCCAATATGATAAACTATAAAAACTTGGAGTCCCAGCTCTCTTTTTTTTCTTTTTTTTTCGTTCCGAGATAACGCAGAAAGTTTGGCAGTGTCAACAAAGCTAGCTAGATAGAAAGCTGAGATGGTAGGAATTAAAAAAACGTGACATTTTGATGTTATAAACCAGTAGTTTTAGTTAGAATGAAACATTAACAATACAACCAATACACAGCTTAGCGGTTAGTGCCAAATGATGACCTCCGAATCAGACGATACCACACGGAATAAAACACACGGATGTACATGTACACGTATTTTATTTTATTGGCAGCAGTCGGCGTTTTTAATTATTTAATCTGTGACTAAACTTTTGTTGATTTTTTTTAAACAAATGTGTACTTAATAAATCTTGTGTCTCAGCGTCTTGGCTATTGTGCAGTCAACCTTTATTTCGTTTATATTTATCCCCAGTATTGATTTATTCACTATCTGTAATATGTATGTGACTTCTATTTAACCTAAGTATTGATTTTATTGCACGCTTTGCATGTGTTTTATTTTGTTTTATGGAAATTGATCTGTGATAGGCATGTGATATTTTTACCCTCATTATTGATTTAATTTTAAGACATCTGCATGTGAATTTAATTTTATTTTATTTATTTTTTTATTAATTCTGTTTAATTTTGTGCCCATTTTTTACTCTAATTATATTACTTACTATAATGGTACATGCATATAGTAATACATTTACAAGACTGAATGATAATTTAATATTTCCTCATTAGTGGTTAAAAGTATTTCTGCTCGTTAAAAGAGCTTTGTTTTAAATGATGTCTTTGCTCGTTTTGATTGGATATTGGTGTCTGAGGATACCATGTGGTCCTCACTCACGGTGTTCATCAGGAGGAGTAAAGATATTATATCAAATATCGTTTTTATTAACCACTTATGTCTAAATATATATGATGAGTTTATTTTTAATTGAAAACAAAATATGCATGTGCCATTTTGGCCTTTTTAATATAGTTTTATATTTTCAGTTACATGGGGTAGTTTTTGTTATAAATAATTGTAATATGCTGGTTGTATTTATATTGTCATTTAAATTTACCTCTCCCTTCTTGCCAAATAACGCCTTTGGAGTTTCAACATACAAGTTTATATTTTACTTATGAAAAGTACATTTTTTATCTTTTTAAACCAATACGTAAAGTACCTATCTTTTATATCCATGTACCGTTTTAATTTTAATTGGTTCTTTTTTAAAGCAAACACAATGGCCTGGCCTACATCATCCAACTTAGGATGGGAGGCCAAAAATTTAAAATTTGATTGATTGATTGATTGATGTGCACGTATTATTATAAATTAACATCCAACCTGGACTCCAAGCTTGATCCACAATAAATGTTTCCAATGTTCGTACGCTAAATTAAGCAAGCGATGTGTTTGATATACTTTCTAATATTGATACATCTAAGGCAATAGGTCTGACAAAATAAGCCCAAAATGTCTTCACGAAGCTGAAAGTGTACTATCGCCAATGCTAGCTCGTGTTTTCAACCATTCCTTGAAAATATCAAAATTCCCTACCGAGTGGAATTCAGCCTTCTAAACAATTATTAATTGGTGATGACCGCAAAGATTCATATACAAATATTAATATACAATCATATTTAAGCCATTACATAACAGAAACCAATCGATTTGGGTGAATCACAAGCGACCTAACATTAGAAACATTGTCTATTTCATTTTGATAGCGACTGGACAGGCTTTCGACCATTGTATCTTTGTAATCGGCACCCGGAGTATCTCTTGTCCCCTATCCATTATCATTATCAAGTTTATCGGTTCTCAAGAGTCATTTGTTTTTATTGTTCTTTTGTTTTCTCTCTCTCCTAGAAGTTCGTCTTTCTCTATCAATTATGTATTTTATTTAAGTACTTCTGCACGTGGGAGACGCGATAATAAGTCTGTCTTAACACGCTTCCAATTCACTTGATTGCATAAATACTGTTTAAACCAAATTCAGCAACTTGCATTGCCTAGAATATTTGAAATTGAATACAAGCGTCTAGTCTGTCATTTAATATTCAGCTGTCAACCATTGAAGAATTCCCGCGTCCATAATCCAAAGACCTAATTTATACAATAGCATTAGCACCAAATTAGAAGAATATACATAAAAATAGGCTAGTTTCGTGCAAGACAGAGGGGGTCAACAGTTTCCGATGATGCCGACATGAAAGGTTCGAAAAGTGTGAAGGTCATGAGAACAAGAAGCTCACAATCCTGCAGACAGAGAATTAGAGAGATTTTTGCTATTTCTTCCATCACATCATACTCAATCTGGGAGAGTTGCGTCCTTTCACCACCCTTCAATATCTTTCCAGTACCCCCATCATCATCCAACCTCGCCCCACTCTTCCACGGGGAAGACCCAGCAGAATAACACAGTCTTGAGTGGTAGGGGGAGGCAGATTCGCTGATATGATTCGCTGGCAAGCTGACTTGTTCCACATGACTAAGTATATCTCGAAGTATCCTAAATACATTGGTATCCTAAAATCCTTTTGTTGTGAACTCTCTAAAATCTGGCTGAGTTTTTTTTTTATTTTTCGACATTTCTTCTTTGTACAGAAAACAGTTTTTTGTTATCATGCACATCTGAGCTTGATACGGTTTTTGACCAGGAAATGTTTTTCTATATCACTACCTTTCCTCCAGTTAACAAAACCGGAATTTTCTCACATGTCACCATGTATCAGAATAACCGCTATGGTGTCAGAAATAAGAGAATACGTGATACCAAGGTTAGAAATTAATACAAATCGCGTTATGGCCAAGATATTTCTGCTGTAAAAATTTGGCTTTTGACTTCGGAACGAAAAGATTGAAACTGATGGCTAAAATCAACATGGCAAAATATAAAATGGCATCAATATGAACTCGACCAGGCCGGGGGACCCACACCAAACTTTCTACACGATCCTCGGAAGACAAACCAAATAAGAGCTGGCACCCCATGACGTTATATCCTATGACATTGAGTCATTTAAACCGTATTTGCCTACCCATCCACACAAAGGACCAAGGGTCAATTCAAAATGACGGCCACCAAGGTGAAACTGAAAAAGATGCGTTTTCTTCGTTTTTTACCAATTTCTTTTTTGCCCGGAAAATCTGATAAAAATGCAATTTTTGAATATGTCGTCATCAATGTTAATTTGAATTTTGTTTATATTATTTGGTAGAACTTGACCCCAAGAAATATTGTGGGAAAATTCCAACCCCTAGCTTCATATTATTCCCCAAGATGTTGGCAACAATAACAATATGTTGTTACGACAATAAATGCGATCATTTCTGAGTTTATGTGAAAACCTACCTGATCATATGAGAGAGAATAATAGCTGCAGATCTCAAAATTAACCAATCCCAATAAAGTGTAAAACTCGTACGATAATATCGTCTGGGGTATATCATCCCACACACGTTTGTGATATGAGCGAGTGCGACGGAGGTGGCCAGTCACTTCGCCCGACATGTAGGCATGGTGCGATTCGGCAACGTTTCTCCTGGGGTGTCGTTGATATTTTTAATAATATTATGTTATTAACCAAGTGTTTTCATATTGGCCTGGTTATAGTCCGAAGTCTGCCGTATAGGTACGAGGCCGCAGGCCGAGGGCCAATACGGCTGATCGAGGACCTATAACCAGACCAATATGAAAACACTTGGTTAATGAAATTTTTATTAAATAACTCACTAACAATCTTTTGTTTTTCATCGATTATATTACATGTATCAAGGAATATTTTAGTACAGCGACCCCCCTCAAATCAGGATATATATTTCTTATTTCTTTCTTTATTTCCCACGATTAATGTGGTTTCGGTGTACCACTATAGTCGGAAAGTCGATCCCCTTTACAGTAACGCTATAATCGACGGCGATAATCGGGACCGCGAATAGGCCGATCATCTTCAACCTGGGCGGGGTTCTTCAACGCAGAAAATGGGAGTCGAACAGATAGAAGCAGATGCAATTTTAACCATACAATATTTATCATGGAAGTAATATACTAATTTTATTTGATGAGAATGGTGAGGCAAAATACAACCTTGAAATATGGTAAATTGATCCAAATCCAGTCCCGATTTGAGAATCGAAGACCTGTTGAGACCCTAGTTTTCAACATCATCGTTCAAGTGTTTCGTTCGCATCTAATTATCGTTACCATCCACACGTGATTAGCTCTTCTAGTTGCAAATATGGCATCATCTTCTGTCATAAAATATTACTGTAGTCATAGCTTTGTTCATCAGTGCACTGTTGTAAGTGTTGGATCACTGTTTTCGTCGTCTGCTTTTGCTTGGCAAGTCGATGTTACGCTCGCGTCACTATAGTCTATTTTAGTATGACTCACCACACTTGATTTCAAGGTTTGTGTACCGATACGTATAGATCTATCGAAAATTATCACAGAAGGTACTGAATATCCATTCAAAGTATGAGAATACAGTGACACAATTCGGAGAAGATTATGAATCGAGGATCATTCATCATCAACATCGCCATGTTGAAAGCCGTATTGGCGGCCATATTGGCCCTGTTTTCCCGTATTGGTCCTGTTTCCCCGTATTGGCCCGCCTTCCTCATATTGGCCCGATTTGGTGGCCATATGAAGCAGGCCGATTTCCCTGTATTGTGTTCATATAATAGAAAGTTATTTAATAAAATACTGAATAAAGTAATGGTTTAAATTATATGGGAAAAAAAACATATTAACTTGATCATGAGATGCGTATTCCCACTCTCGAGAAGAAAAATACATCCCACGATCAAGTTATATGGGATCCTCTTAATCCCACATACGAATACGGATAGCGACATTCTGCCTCGTTTTAAAAGGAGAGAGTCGGTTTTCAGCGTAGTTAAATAACCATGATTTTTTCCCAGAAAACCTTATGTCTAATGACTATTTTGACAATGTTAAGGTGAAACTATATCAGATATATCGTTTGAAGATATTAGTCCAAGCTGAAGCACAGGAAGGATCAACTAACCTTACATTTACATGCGCAACACAGATTGGGTTAAGTAGTATATAAAAGACCGATTCCTTACCATTTATGCAAATGAGATGACGTCATTGATGACGTCACAGAGCTCTCGACCAATCAGAAGCCGTCATTTTTTTTAAATAGTTCCGGCAAGCAAAGTGGCCTCTGCCAGAGTTTGGCCGCCATCTTGAATTTTGTGAAAAAAGGGATGTATTCTTCCGCGGTGATGCGGTCATGTCTGGCGGTGATGCGGTCGCGGAAGAAAGCTTCCGCGGAGAAAAAGTAGTCCCTAGACTTGAAATACGCTGCATGGGCCGATTGGGTCGAGTGAGGTATCAAAGTGAAGCATTCGTGAAGGGGCCTCTGATGGGCTGGGTGTGGGGTTGAAATATCGGCATTCTGCGCATGCGCGGTGGCCAAAGGGTATGAAAATAGACGTTTTGGAGCTAGGGGAGCCACTAATGGTCCAATGGGGTCATATGAGGTATCCATGTGAAGCCTATGTGAGGGGGCATCTGACTGGACTAGTGGCTCGAGCGTTGTCACCATTCTGCGCATGCGCAGACAGGGAATTGTGGGAAAAGGGTATGGAAATAGACGTTTTGGGATCTATAGCCAATCAGAAGCGAGTATTTTGACCCGGTGCATTATGGGACACATCCAAGATGGCGGCACGTATGTTCAAGATGGCGGCACGTCTGGTGTCGAAGCGGATTATCGCCGGAAGTGCGTAGGTTATTGCTATAATCAAAGGATTGACCTGTTTGTTGTTGTTGCCTTGGACTAACCCATCAGAATAGTACTTATTACGCTGTAGAGCTACGTATAGGCGTATATAACAGGTCGCTCTGCGTCCTACACCTCCATTCCTGCGGAATGCCGGAGACCCATGCGTCTCGGATTTTACAGCATGCGACCGTGGTTAATTCATTCACGGGTTACCGAGCAGTGGTTCGGTCCATGTTTGCAGATGGCGACGACAACGAGGGGCGACGCCAGATCCTGAAAGAGTTCACAGAAGCGGTCCTCGAAAGAGTGCACTCAATGGAGAGGTGTGCCATTACTCACCACTACTGGACTATGACAGCCATCGTTGATGCCCGGGCTATGGACCACGAGCGCTCACGCCGGAACCAGCGACGGCTGGTTGGCCTAGTCATGGTCTGTGCCCTATTGACCATGGCGCTGCGGCATTGACAGTGGGACCTCACCATAAATACGAGGGTCAGACACCGTGTGCGTCATTCACCCTTCGTCATTGGATCAACCATGTCACCAGTCCTACGAGCCATCCTGCCCCTTACACCCCAGGTGGGGTTACACGTCTATGAAGATAAAGTCACCATCGTGGAAGATCGGGATGCCTGTGGGTGGGGTTCGGAGTACACATCCACTACGGTTACCCTACACCGTGATGGTTGGACCAAATTCAAACAAGTGTTGTCTGGTGAGCTCGACGGAAACCTCAACCACCTCGAGAACGCCAACTACGTACACCGTGGACCCTTCTTTGCCCGTGTGGGGCGTTACCACTATCCTACGCAAAGCTTCACCCTAGACCCTGACCTGTGGACAGCCTTGGAGAAAGTGGTGCCTATTGTGGACCAGCTGTTTACACCGGACGAGCGGTCATCAGACCAGTTGGGGTGGGCTCGTGCTATTGAGCACGCTCTGGCTGAACCCAATGAACAACTGTCAAGTCATGAACCAGACGACGAGGCTATAGACTATCCGGCAAGACTCAGTCAACCAACACAACGGTGGTAGAAAGTTGTTATAAATAAGCGATACTCTCCGGGTCCATCATCATTTTGTCACCATGAAGCGCTGGGAGAAGGTGTTGGATAACTTATACTACAGTCCCGACAGTCCGGCTGCGTATAGTGCATTGTCGTCTCTCTATCGAGCGGCCAAACCCCAGGGGATACAACGTGCCCAAGTCCTAGATTGGTTAAGAAAACAAGACACCTATACCTTACATCGAGCTGTCCGTCGCCATTTTCTACGGAACCGGGTTATCGTGGGAGGAATAGATGCCCAGTGGCAAGCGGATTTGGTCGATATGAGCGCCTTTGCCAAACACAACGATGGAAATCGGTATATCTTGACGTGCATCGATATCCTATCGAAGTATGCGTGGGTGGTACCCATCCGGACGAAAACGGGGGCGAATCTCATAGCGGCGTTCAAAGACATCTTCAAGACCGGGCGCAAACCTTTGTATTTGCAAACCGACGAAGGCACGGAATTCCTCAACAGACCGTTCCAAGCCTTTCTCAAGAAACAGAAGGTCTTCTTCTTCCATACGTACAACGAGACCAAGGCTTCCGTGGTGGAAAGGTTCAACAGGACATTCAAAGGCCGTATGTATAAATATTTCACCTATAAGAATACAAGGCGGTACATCGGTGGTCTCCCGAAACTTGTGAGTGGTTACAATCGAGCCTATCATCGAAGTATAGAGAGAGCCCCCATTACCGTGACCCAACGCAATGAAGCCCAAGTCCGGCGTGTCTTGTACCCCATACAATCGCAACGAGCACCGAATGAAATGTTCAAGGTCGGGGACCCTGTACGGATCAGTAAAGTCAAGGGCAAGTTCGAGAAAAGTTACTTGCCCAACTGGAGCGATGAGCACTTCCTGATTAAACGGCGCCTACCCCGACAGCGGCGAGTGTATGAACTGGAAGATCTTCAAGGGGAACCGTTGCTAGGCACGTTTTACGAGATGGAATTACAGCCTGTCGTAAAAACACAGCAAGACTACTACACGGTGGAGCAGATTTTGAAAACGGAACGTCGACGTGGCAAACTGTTTCATTTCGTGAAATGGCAAGGCTGGCCAAGTTCCTTCAATTCCTGGGTCGCAGCCAACCAGGTGAAACGACTATAAAGCCAGACACCACTACCGTCATCCTTCATTCCACGTTCGACCATGAACACGGTGCAACCGTCTCTGAACACAGCGTCTCCCAAAACGCGCAAAGCGCAAGTAGGCTTTGTGGTGATATTGCTAACCCTGCTGAGTGTGTGCTTTACGACGTAGCCTATGTCAGCACGTTACTTAACCAATTGAGAACACCAGCCATCAGTGAAACCGGTCTACAGAGAGCACCAGTCAACCCCGTATCGAGCCCAGGCATCACCACACCCCGTGTACAAGCCACAACGAGCTCCACACCAAGTATAGAGTCAACACCTACACCAAATACACCTACTACGTCTGAAAACCCACCGGATTTCATCCCTCACAGTGAACAGACAACGATGACCAACGTTGTACCCACCACCATCATCATCCCTGACAGTGAACAGACAACGACGACCGACGTTGTACCCACCACTCCAGTTCACTCGTACCAAATTTACAAGAGCGGGTTACCACGACAGCGGATACACCTCCAACCATGGACCCCCGTTGGCAGCATCCCTTCACTTGCGTCATCGCAGGACCGACGGGCTCCGGCAAAACGCACTTCGTTAGGAAGCTCCTCGAACACGCCGACAGCATGATCACCCCACCCATTGCCCGAGTCGTGTGGTGTTACGGAAAATGGCAGGCAGCGTATGCAGCAATGCCCCACATCACGTTCGTGGAAGGCCTACCAAACCTGGCCGATTTGGAACCCGACACCTTGGTGGTTCTGGATGATCTCATGGCGGAGACGGACAGTCGGGTCACCCAACTCTTTACCAAAGGCAGCCATCATCGACGGCTCAGCATCATCTACATTGTGCAGAATCTGTTCAGTAAAAACAAAGAACATCGGAACATCAGCTTAAATGCCCACTATCTGGTGGTCTTCAAAAACCCGAGAGATACCACTCAAGTGCTGTACCTTGCGAGACAGATGTACCCTGGACGCACTGCGTTTGCGTTGGAAGCCTTTAAAGATGCGACAACCCCTCAGCACGGGTATATGCTCTTCGACCTGAAGCAAGCCACCGCCGATCACCTTCGACTACGCACCGGCATCTTTCCCGGAGAGACTCTCCACGTGTACACGCAAAAATAATGTAAACACACCCACAGTGGCTCCCCCAGCTGGGGTGTGTGTGTTTTGATGATGGGGATAATAAAAAGAATGAATACCACATCATGGTTGATTTTTGTCTCTGTTCTCTGAGATAGATAAAAAGGGCAGGGTTGTGGGTTCTGGCATTAGGTGTACATGATGTCTGCGAGAGTACGGAAGCACGCCCCGACGCTCCGTGTATTGAAGACGGCCCCACCCGAGTTGGTTCGAACCATCGTACGCGGTGCGGACCCTGACCTTGTACGCTGTCTGTGTGAGATCGGGTACAACCTGTTAAAAGGCAACGTACCACTGACTCCGGCTCAGAAGACCAAGTTGACCAAGCATAAGACAGGTCTGCGAACCTTAGTCCAGAAGCGAGTCTCTCAAACACAAAAGAAAAAGGTGTTACAGAAAGGTGGATTTCTCGGGGCCATCTTAGCACCGTTGGCCGCTTCCGTGTTGGGTCCAGTATTGGGTGGACTCTTCGGCCGACAATGAACCACACGAAAAAAAATGGTCCTCGTCGAACCTCGGCTCCTTCAAAACCTCCAATCACCGTACCCCGTACCTTCTACGGTGAAGATGATAAACACCCTCGATGAAGAGATGCGTCAGATCTTACAACGACCGGGGTTAAGCGACAGTGAGAAAGTACAACAGTACAATGAGACGCTTCAGCGGTACATGACGTTCATGGACCAATACAAAACCCTCTCTACCCCAGCAGCACCACCACCACCACGCGACACACCACCGACCTCAGCACCGCTCCAACAGCCTTCATTACCAGGGATACCATCCACAGCCCCAGAGTGGGTCGAAGACGAAGTCCTGAAGAGCGTACCTGCATCGTTCAAGAAACAAGCTGGCCTGGTATTACAACGAATGAAACAGAATCCTAACATGACTTGGAATGATAAAGGTGAACTCCTGGTACAGAATCAGGTGGTCCCCGGTACCCACATGACGGATTTAGTGAATGACCTGATGCGTCAACGCAGGTCGCACACGAATCCTCGAGGATGGGAGGTCTTCGCTCAAGGCTTGAAAGACATGCATGTACCACAGGAATTGGTGGGGAACCCCCAGCGCTGGGCCTTTATGCAATCACCCAGTCGTGCACGACGACTCTCACCACAATCTTGGGAACCGGAGTCACCCCCCAAATCACCACCACGGCGGGCACCTACTTTTTCACCCCTTTTACCACGCCACCCCCTGCAACCACCAAGATCTAAGTCACCGCGACCATCACGACGATTAGCGCCCAAGGGCTGGGAGAAGTATTAAAACCAACAGCAGCAGCAGGAAAGCTCAGTCGTCATGTTTTACCTCACCCTACCCAGTAACAGCTCGGCTGATGTGTTTCCTGACAACACCTTGACCAAGTACGTGACCCAGTTACCGCAACCGTTGCATTTACCTGGACGCTGGGAATGTGGACTCGTGGATATCCAATACCCTTACTCGTGGTACAACGTGCGAGCCAATGAAGTATGGTACGAGGTGACCTACGAAGGACAAGAAACTCGACTCAAACTACCCGAAGGGCAATGCGATTCCCCAAGGAGTTCATGGGCGGACTGAGAAGTCTGATGCATTATAAGTCTCTACGAGACGTCACGAATACTTCAAAACCCATCAAATCTTTCCCCTTCAAAAATTATGTGGACTTCGATTACAACGCACACAACGACAAGGCCTGTCTCACGCTCAGCCCCAACGTGAGTGTCGAACTCAGTCCTACCCTACAGCAAATGCTGGGCCTCGATCTACGGGGGTACGCTGGCCCCACCGGCGAGAGAACCCACATCCCGATGGACATGCGTGGTGGTATGTATGGCCTGTACATCTACTCGGACGTGGTCGATGCACACATTGTCGGCGACAGCAACGTACCTCTACTGCGCGTCTGCCCGGTGAAAGGCAAGTATGGAGCTCAAGTCACCCACAGTTTCAGGCATATCGTGTATCTACCGGTCAGTCAGACCGATATTAGCTCCATCGTCATCGATATAAGAGACGACACCGGTCAACCGATTGCATTCGAGCGTGGGAAAGTGGTGCTGACACTTCATTTCCGTCAAGTCCGAGCGGTTCACTTTGCATAATGAAGGTGCCTTATCAATGCCATACAGCCAGTTACGTCGATCATTACACCAAACAGGCCGGGGGTAGCTTTCCTGTCTTTGCAGGTACACGCATGCAACGAGGACGTGGGCTGGGGAACATACTCGGGAGCATCGTCAAAACGTTCCTGCCCTTGGTGACGCGTGGGGTCAAAGCGATCGGCAAACAAGCGGTGCGTAGTGGACTGCAAGTCGCGGGTGATGTCTTGGGCGGTGCGGCACCCAAAGAAGCACTGAAACGTCGAGCCAAAGAAGCGGGAGGCGTCTTGGTCACCAAAGCACAACGCACCGTAGGGAATAAAAGACCTGCACCACCGAGATCACGCACCAGTCGACGACCGACCCAGCGACGACGCACATCGAAGACCAAGGATATCTTTTCTTAAAGATGGCTTTCATCCATGCGGAGTCGTGTCCTTCTACCAACAGTGAATTTGATTTATGGACCGTCCCACCTACTCAGACCAGTGCCGAAGAGGGTCAATGGGTTGAACATCTACCCCTTTCCAGCATTACAGCCACAGGCCCCATTGAATTCACCATCACCAACGCAGATACGACCTACCTGGATTTAACCCATACGTACCTATATGTGAACGCTAAAATCACCAATAAAGATGGGTCAGTCCTCAAAGCAGATGCACCCGTGGGTCCAGTGAATCTCTGGCTTCATTCGCTATTCCAGCAAGTGGATATAGCCCTGAGTGATAA
>JAVTVY010031744.1:0-12307 GCA_036873755.1 Hanleya hanleyi
ACGACGACTGGAACGCAAGTTCCGAGTGTTCCTCAAGCCGTGCCTATGTGACCATACGCTTCAGCAAGACGTTGAGGAAGCCGTGTGCACTGGCCTCAGATGGCTGCGTCGGATCCGGTCGCCTCCATGCTGGCTCTCAGTGCTATTTGGATGTGATCGATGGACTCATTGTCGGACATACCGATGCTCTCCTGCTACCCAGTACCCAATACGACGATCGAGTCACCCAAAGCTTTAACCACTTGCTCTATCTACCTGTCCGACAGTCCGACATCATCCCCATCACCATCGATATAAGGGACGACATCCGACAACCGATGGCATTCGATATTGGGAAAACGATGGTCATCAGTGCAGTGCAGTGCAGTGCAGACAAGTATTTTGAACGCAACATAATACTGTGGTGAAAAAAAGTCATATGACCACACAGACCAATATTCTGACTGCATATAACTGAATTGGAGCGATCTAAAGACCTATCTGTATCTCAGATCTTGTATCTCAGCAACGCTCTTATTATAGATATTCATGCGGACATCTTGCATGACATGATCACACGGCCCTAGCACCGGCTTAAGCGGTATTAGATGCAAACACTCAAGAGCAATGCTGTAATAGCCCTATCAAGTCATCTGGTGGAAAGTGATGAGCTATGTGACCGTTGAATGGAAAAACGGTCCAAACAGGGAAACTATTAGTAGATTGCAAGTTGTAATTCAGAACACAAGTCTATGGACTATTACATCCAACAAGCCAGGGGTAGAGTGTTCGTCTGTGTTGGTACCCGCAATCAACAAAGGCATGGACGCGCTCGGGAGAATCGTCAAATCTTTCCTCCCGCTGGTGATGCGAGGGACCAAAGCGAGCGAAAAAGAAGCTCTCCAAAGTGGTCTGCAAGCACTGCGTGATGCATTCATCGCTGTTTCCGTCCAAGAGGCACTGAAATTACAAGCGTCTGGTCCGTCATTCATAATTCAGCCGTCGTCCATTAGAGAATATCCGCGTCTATATTCCAAAGACCTATTCCATATTCCATATAACAGTATTAGCACCAAATTCAAAAAGACAATCATAGTATACATAAACATAGGCTTGTTTCCTGCAAGAGAGAAGCGGTCAACAGTTTTCAATGATGCCGGCAAGACATTATGATGTTCCAAAAATATCAAATCCGTATCGCTGATCAGTATTCTTAATCCATAATATTCGTTGTAAGTCGTCATCTAAAGAATGATGTATCTCAGTCACGTTTTGATTGTGACTGTTCATATGAGTACCATGAGGATCTTGAAGTACATGGGTTCATACGGCCCCTAGCCCCGAGTTAAGCGGAATTAGACACAAGTTACGAAACGTAACGCCATAGATCTTGCACGCTACGCTCGTATTTTGCTATCAGCATGCGATATGTATCGCCAAATTTGAGAAACTTTGAGTGGAGGCGCTTGGTGGTGTAGCCCTTTTTTATAAGTTTCTGCAACAATGCTTTGTGACGTTGATTAAAATCGTCACATTTAACACAGGATCTAGCAAATGCTACTAGGCGTGATATGTATACGCCATATGCAGGTCCCACTGGAATATTACTGTCCAGAAAGGGATAGTTTACGATGTCGAAATTGTAATCATCTCTTTTGTCATACAGTCGACGAGAGAGAAGGCCCGCTTCATTTTTGTAGAGATATAGGTCTAAATATGATGTGCCTGTAGGGTTATCTGTAGTTTCCTTCAAATCCAGTGAAGGTGGATATATATCCTTTACAGCGTCATTTATATAGCGATTATCCACAGCGAGAAGATCGTCTATATAGCGCTTGGTGAATGAGAAGGAACGGGCTTTGAATGGATCGGTTTTTGAAAGCGCCTGCATATAGTCATATTCATAATAGAACAGATATAGGTCAGCCAATAGGGGTGCACAATTAGTACCCATTGGAATACCTATATGCTGTTGATATATTGTGTTGCCAAATTTCACATAGATATTTTTAATGAGAAATTCAAGCAACTCTATAAACAAAGAACGCCGAGTCAAAGAAGCGGGAGGCGTCTTGGTCGCCAAACCACAACGAGCAATAGGGAATTGAATTGAATTGAATTGAATTGAATTGAATTGAAATTTATTCACCAAAATATACATCAAAGTAGTGGAGACCAATGGCTGAAGTGCTGATTTTTTTAGAAATATGTATGAGTAATAATTAGCCTGAAAATACAATTTGGCGGGAATAAAACCCAAAAGGGCTTGTTCTATCCCAATAACGTCTTAAATGACATCGGTAGAAATATGAGAACAACATATGGCTGAAGAATAAAAGATTTCTCGCACTGAGAGAAATGGACCAGTTGTTACAATACATCAGTTCGTAATGAAATAGGATTTGAGTTTTGATTTAAAAAGTGATGTTGATTGAATGCCTTTCATTGATGGGGGCAGTTTGTTCCACTCTCGAGGTCCTGTAACTTTGAGGGTGTAAAATGATAAATTGGATCGATAAATGGGTCTGTATAGGTTAAGCAGGTTTCCCCTGGTCCGATAATAATGAATACTAGATTGCTTAGTAAAATAGGACTGGAAAATTTGTGGCAGTATTTCGGGATGGTGAAAAAATTTGTGAGTCATAATAAGGCATGAGTAAAGATTTAATTTCTGTAGCTGTAAAATTTTTAAATCAGTAAACAGAGGCGAAGTGTGGTCTAGCTTTCTAGATAATGTTATCACTCTAAGCGAATAAAGACGTCGACATTCGCTCACGAGACCTCACCACACCAGTCGACGACGCACATCGAAGACCCGGGAAGTAGTAGTGTCTACTGAAAAACGGTCATATTGGCCTCAAAAATTTGCATATGACCTCTGTGACGTCACAGCGACAGCCAGTCAGAAGCGAGTATTTTGACAAAACTACCCCCAACACAGAAGAGTTCCAATCGAGGGGAAGGTAAGTCCGGGTCGCTATAGTTCCGCCAAAGGGTCCCTGGGCATGTATTATTCCGCGGTGATGCGGTCTGGCGGTGATGCGGTCGCGGGAAAAAGCTTCGGCGGAGGAAAAGTAGTCCCCAGACTTCAAATACGTTGCATGGTCCGATTGGGTCGAGTGAGGTATCAAAGAGAAGCATTCGTGAAGGCGCATCTACCGGGTTGGGTGCGGGGTTGAAATAGCGTCATTCTGCGCATGCGCGGTGGACAAAGGGTATGGAAATAGACGTTTTGGGGTCTAGGTGGGCCACTAATGGTCCGATGGAGTCGTATGAGGTATCAATGTGAAGCACACATGAGGGGGCATCTGACTGGACTAGTGGCTCGGGCGTTGTCACCATTCTGCGCATGCACAGACAGGGAATTGTGGGAAAAGGGTATGGAAATAGACGTTTTGGGATCTAGGGGAGCCCCTATAATGGTCCGATGGAGTCGTATGAGGTATCAATGTGAAGCCTATCTAAGGGATCATCTGACTGGACTAGCGGCTCGGGCGTTGTCACCATTCTGCCCATGCGCAGACAGGGAATTGTGGGAAAAGGGTATGGAAATAGACGTTTTGGGATCTAGGGGAGCTCCTGATGGGCCGATGGAGTCGTATGGGGTATCAATGTGAAGCCTATGTGAGGGGGCATCTGACTGGACTAGTGGCTCGGGCGTTGTCACCATTCTGCGCACGAGCAGACAGGGAATTCTGGGAAAAGGGTATGGAAATAGACGTTTTGGGGTCTAGGTGGGCCACTAATGGTCCGATGGAGTCGTATGAGGTGTCAATGTGAAGCCTATGTGAGGGGGCATCTGACTGCACTAGTGGCTCGGGCGTTGTCACCATTCTGCGCATGCTCAGACAGGGAATTGTGGGAAAAGGGTATGGAAATAGACGTTTTGGGAACTAGGGGAGCCCCTAATGGGCCGATGGAGTCGAGTGAGGTATCAGTGTGAAGCCTATGTGAGTGGACATCCGCCTGGACTAGTGGCTCGGTCGTTGCCAACATTCTGCGCATGCGCAGACAGGGAATTGTGGGAAAAGGGTATGGAAATAGACGATTTGGGATTGACATGGGCCACTAGTGGTCCGATTGGGTCGTGTGAGGTATCAATGTGAAACCTATGTGAGGGGGCATCCGCCTGGACTAGTGTCTCGGCCGTTGTCAACATTCTGCGCATGCGCAGACAGGGAATTGTGGGAAAAGGGTATGGAGATAGACGTTTTGGGATCTAGGTAAGCCCCTAGTGGTCCTATGGAGTCGTATGAGGCATCCATGTGAAGCATTCGTGAAGGCGCAACCGACGGGATGGGCGACACGTGGAACTGACGATATTCTGCGCATGCGCAGTAGACCAAGGGTATGAAAATAGACGTTTTGGGATCTAGGTGAGCCCCTAATGGGCCGATGGAGTTGTATGACGTATCAATGTAAAGCAGTCGTGAAGGAGCATCTGGCTGGACTAGTGTGTCGTCCGTGTTCAACATTCCGCACATGCGCAGACAGGGAATTGTGGGAAAAGGGAATGGAAATAGACGTTTGGGGGTTTAGGTGGGCCACTATTGGTCCGATGGAGTCAAGTGTACCCTATTCCCTACGGTCTATAGGGTACAGCGTGCAGCACAGGTACACGCGCATGCCTGCGATGACGTCATTTCCGAGGTCTGAGCTCCATAAGCTTTCAGCTCCGAGAGCTCCGATCCAAGAACTCTGCCACACGGGGCTACCACCACCACCGGGCGTTGGCGCCCGTCAACGCCCGGTGGTGGCGTTGGTGGTGGTGTGTGTTGGTGGTGTTGGTGGTGGTGTGTGGTGGTGGTGGTAGTGTCTGTAAATATAGGAATAAACATGTGTCCCTCATCAGTCCATGTGAATGACGGAATAGACGCTTGTAATTGCTACAAGATGCCATTTCACACGACACATTCGGACCAAGGATGGTCCATTTCTACCCCAACACACCTTCCTTCACACCCCCAAAATGCCCACTTTGGCTACTACTCCTACTGATGACGTCACCGATGACGTCACAGATGGAGTGGACATCCTTCAAATCGGGATCTACACCCCAAGAGCTACAAAATGACACCCCACACGACGCATTCGGAGCAATAGTGCTCCATCTCTACACCAAATACGTGCCTTCACTTCCCCAAAATTGCCACTTTACTTACTACACCCAACTGCGCATGCGCAGACTGACGCGACTAGCAGTAAAAAACACACCATTCTGACTCTACCTCACAAAAGCTTCACTTTGACACCTCCCACAACCCATTTGGACCACTAGTGGGCCATATCGGCCCCAAAATGTCTATTTCAATAACACGGCCTGCCTGCCCATGCGCAGAATGACGATATTCCTACCCCAAATCCACGCAGTCGGATGCTCCCTCATGTGTGCTTCACATTGATACCTCATTTGACTCCATCGGACCAATAGTGGCCCACCTAAATCCCAAAACGTCTATTTCCATTCTCTTTTCCCACAATTCCCTGTCTGCGCATGCACGGAATGTTGAACACAGACGATACACTAGTCCAGGTAGATGCTCCTTCACGACTGCTTTACATTGATACCTCATACAACTCCATCGGCCCATTAGGGGCTCACCTAGATCCCAAAACGCCTATTTTCATACCCTTGGTCTACTGCGCATGCGCAGAATGACGTCAGTTCCACGTGTCGCCCATCCCGTCGGATGCGCCTCCACGAATGCTTCACATGGATACCTCATACGACTCCATAGGACCACGAGTGGCCCACCTAGATCCCAAAACGTCTATTTTCATACCCTTTTCCCACAATTCCCTGTCTGCGCATGCGCAGAATGTTGACAACGACCGAGACACTAGTCCAGCCAGATGCCCCCTCACATATGCTTCACATTGATACCTCACTTGACCCAATCGGCCCACTAGGGGCTTACCTAGATCCCAACGCGTCTATCTCCATACCCTTTTCCCACAATTCCCTGTCTGCGCATGCGCAGAATGTTGACAACGGCCGAGACACTAGTCCAGGCGGATGCCCCCTCACATAGGTTTTACATTGATACCTCACTCGACCCAATCGGACCACTAGTGGCCCATGTCAATCCCAAATCGTCTATTTCCATACCCTTTTCCACAATTCCCTGTCTGCGCATGCGCAGAATGTTGGCAACGACCGAGCCACTAGTCCAGCCGGATGCCCCCTCACATAGGCTTCACACTGATACCTCACTCGACTCCATCGGCCCATTAGGGGCTCCCCTAGATCCCAAAACGTCTATTTCCATACCCTTTTCCCACAATTCCCTGTCTGCGCATGCGCAGAATGGTAACAACGCCCGAGCCACTATTCCAGTCAGATGCCCCCTCACATAGGCTTCACATTGATACCCCATACGCCTCCATCGGCCCATCAGGAGCTCCCCTAGGTCCCAAAACGTCTATTTCCATACCCTTTTCCCACAATTCCCTGTCTGCGCATGGGCAGAATGGTGACAACGCCCGAGCCACTAGTCCAGTCAGATGCCCCCTCACATAGGCTTCACATTGACACCTTATACGACTCCATCGGACCATTAGTGGCCCACCTAGACCCCAAAACGTCTATTTCCATACCCTTTTCCCACAATTCCCTGTCTGCTCATGCGCAGAATGGTGACAACGCCCGAGCCACTAGTCCAGTCAGCTGTCCCCTCACATAGGCTTCACATTGATACCTCATACGACTTCATCGGCCCATTAGGGGCTCCCCTAGATCCCAAAACGTCTATTTCCATACCCTTTTCCCACAATTCCCTGTCTGGGCATGCGCAAAATGTGACAACCCCCGAGCCATTAGTCCAGTCAGATGCCCCCTCATGTGTGCTTCACATTGATACCTCATACGACTCCATCGGACCATTAGTGGCCCACCTACACCCCAAAACGTCTATTTCCATACCCTTTGTCCACCGTGCATGCGCAGAATGACGCTATTTCAAACCCGCACCCAACCCGGTAGATGCGCCTTCACGAATGCTTCACTTTGATACCTCACTCGACCCAATCGGACCATGCAGCGTATTTAAAGTCTGGGGACTACTTTTTCTCCGCCGAAGCTTTTTCCCGCGACCGCATCACCGCCAGACCGCATCACCGCGGAAGAAATACATGCCCAGGGGCCCTTTGCCGGAACTATAGCGACCCGGAGTTACCTCCCCCTAGATTGGAACTCTTCTGTGTTGGGGGTAGTTTTGTCAAAATACTCCCTTCTGATTGGCTGTCGCTGTGACGTCACAGAGGTCATATGCAAATTTTTGAGCCCAATATGACCTTTTTTCAGTAGACACTACTCCGGGACATCTTTGTGTAGACATGTCCTTGAGCCACCCAGAGTCGTGCTCCTCCAGCAACACGGAATTTGAGTTGGGGACCGACCTATCGACGTAGACCAGTGCCGAACAGGGCTATGGGTGAACCATCTCCCTCTCTCCCATCGCGTCAATGTCAGCAATGCAGATACGGCCTACGTGGATTTAGCCCATAAGCACTTGTACGTGAAAGCCAGTATCGCCAATGGGAACTACGGCAGACTCGGTGCTATGGTGGGTCCCACGAATCTCTGACCACTCCTTGTTTCTTCAGATGGCGACTCACTCATCAGTGACTCGACAAACACGTACCCGTACCGGGCCTTCAGCGTGTTGTTGTACGACCAAGAAGCCTAAAGGTATAAGTTGACAGCACCCCTTTTCTTCCGACACAATCCTGAGCACATGGGCACGAGAGTAAAAGACAGAGTCTTATGGTGGCCAGTACATCGGTCGATTTCATCGGCCGTCTGCACGTATACCTGTTCATGCAAAAACATTTACTCTTCAACAAGGTATCCATCAAACTCCGACATTTGCCTTGATGGCCACCGATGTTGAAGGGCGCACAGCCAAGACGTGCTGTATGTCCGTATGAAACCGAATCCACCAATACAATTGGGACACCTAGAACCTTGGCACCCGATGTGTGCAAACCAACTTGTTCTCTGTGCCTACAGGGAAATATGAATGTAAACAAATAAAACTTATTCTCTGGGGAAGTGACTGACCCGGGCCTACCTGAAGAACCCGTTTTATTTTAAACATTTCAACGTCAATTTTGTGGCCTTGTATCTGGACGGGCAGCTGGTCCCAACCACTGTCCTACCACCGATCTATCGACAAGGTAATCCCACCCGGTCTATCAGAGCCTCTTTACAGTGACATGACAGATCAAACAGGACGAGGGGAATCACATCAGTCGAATCGAATCTTGTTACTGCCAGGATTTGTGCATTATGTAACCTAAATCTTGCTCAAGATGAGAAACATTTTCTCTTCAATTGTCCTCTATAGACTAAAAAAAAAAAAATGCTTTTCGGGAATTGCACAATTATCTGCGTCTCATCTATTAAAATATATTATGAATCCTCGTAGCTCTTGATTGATTGATTGTTTATTCATCATTCAAATAAATAATATGTACATGGAATAGAACAGAGATAGAAAGACGGGAATAAAACCCCAGGGGACTTGTTGTATCCCAAGAATATTTGTAATAACAGTATAGTACTGATTTGATATGAAGTGCTCACTTATGAGCATAATCATAAACATGTGTGTACAGTGGTCAATTACTAGTCAGAGAATAATTATATAACTCAGATATATCTGTTTTACATAAAAGAGTTTGTCTCAGAATAGATACTGCGATCACTATATTTGAGCCTGGGAACATTCAAAATACCTTTTAAACATAATTGTGAATATACCATCAGATAGTCTTTGGTTTTGATTGATAATAGCCAGATTCAGTATGGACAAAATGTGTGTTTCAGATGGGACTTTAACAATGAGAATGATAGATAAGACTTCAGTTCAATTGATAAAGAATTTGAAATTCTTGTTGCCTTTGACTTTGTTGAATAAAATGATAAATTTGAGAGAATCCGTGTTGTATAAAGATTGAAGTTGGTTTGTCTAGTTGGATAGGAATGGCCATGGGAGAGTTTTGTGAAATAGTTTGAGAACTTGGCCGGGATGGAGAGAGCATTGTTGAGACATTTATGTGTGAATAGCAGAATAAGATCATCATTGATTTTAGAGAGCTGAGTAGTATACAAAGAGTATTTGGATGTCACTTGACCTCAGAAATTTGCATATTAGGGAGGTCACGGGAGGGTGACAAAAGGTCAATGAGTGCATAGTTCCGGCAGAAAGACCAATCAGCCAATCAGAAGCGAGTATTGTGTCACATGGGGTCATGTGTGGTGGTGGATGGGTGGGTGGTGGGTTTAAGATGGCGGCTGTGGTGGTGGATGGGTGGGTGGTGGGTTTAAGATGGCGGCTGTGGTGGTGGATGGGTGGGTGGTGGGTTTAAGATGGCGGCTGTGGTGGTGGATGGGTGGGTGGTGGGTTTAAGATGGCGGCTGTGGTGGTGGATGGGTGGGTGGTGGGTTTAAGATGGCGGCTGTGGTGGTGGATGGGTGGGTGGTGGGTTTAAGATGGCGGCTGTGGTGGTGGATGGGTGGGTGGTGGGTTTAAGATGGCGGCTGTGGTGGTGGATGGGTGGGTGGTGGGTTTAAGATGGCGGCATAACGGACTGAAATTATTGAACCAGCACAGGGGCTTGCCCGGAGCGAATTGGTGAAATTTTTGAAAAAGTACTGTGACAGAAATTGATGTGACGGAAATAATACTTCTATGAATAGGGCGAAAACTTATCTAAGATAATTTTTCTGTCATAATTAATTCTTGGTCGAGTATCAACTATTCAGATATTACGGAAAGTACTGTTGTTATAAGGTATTGTTTGTTATATATCAGACACGATCAGCTGATATATGTAAACAAACGATCTATATTTAGACCCTCACGTGATCTGCTACGTTGCAGCACGCGCTCTTTGATCTTGGCGTTCCGCCGCCGTACAAGAAGCTCAAATTGAGACGGAGAATTTCGTTACCATTACCAGTAAATTGTAAGTTTATTGCGGAAAGAATTTATATTGCATAAATTCCTGCGGGAAATAGGAAGTACACATACAAGAGAACATTGTCTTGACGTAAAAAGTTTGGACATTTCATATTTACGGAGATATGGATTTTTATAACTGAGCCGGTTTTTCGTGTAAACCATCGCAGCGAAAAGGGAAACGGCTGTCATCTTCGTTTTGCTATGTCACAAAAAGTGCTCGAATTACTTATTTCTAAATTATTTCATCACGAACCCAACTAAGGTTAGCAAGTATACATATTTTACGATATAGTCAATAACTGTGAGCACATAAGACGTTCTGGTTGATGAGATCTGAATTTTTGAAGTTTGACAATTTTCTGACTTCGAGCTTCGAATACCCGCCGCCATATTTGTTGGAAGCCGGTCGGGTGTTCGTTTGTCATGATGGAAAATCATTAATTAATCATATTTTGAGATATATTTCTCACCACAACCTTGTATTCATTGAAAATATAATTGTTCAGGCTTACATTGCTAACTGGTTTGCTGCCTTTGAAGTAATATTTGTTTCGGCAGTTGTTTCCGCCCATGCGATGAGAAAATATGCCTGAAAAAAAATGTCTAGTTTTGTGTCCGCTCCACAGACATTTTACACCAAATAGTTCAACACATGGACACCAATATACATATATTGCGACCAGTCTATGATACAGTGCCACCCCAGTGTCGAGCATTTATTGTCCAGTTTGCACCAGCAAAGAAAAATCACGAACGTTCATCGAACGTCATCGGTGGGGACCTTCATGTGGTCTTCCGCGGTATATGAATCACTTACATTTGAATGCATGAATTAGTTTGATATAATTTTGCTGGGTGTGGATGGTTTAAAAGAGTGGAAATATTCCGTACAGGTCTGTTTTATGTAACAAACGCTAAGAAAAATGGCTACCCAAGGTCAATTTCCCCGGCTTCCCCGGATAATCGCACATTTCAAACCACAGCCCCATCTAGACGCTTTGATGCAAGGGAGACAACTCAGACTAGGCCAATTTCTCTTGTAGGCAAAGGTAATCTCCCTGATTCGCACATTTCTATCTTTTTTGCGTGTTTTGGGTGGTGGAGGTTTTTTTTTATGGATTTTACTATGAGCTATGAAATGTTTTTTTAAGTACCGGCTAGGCTTGTAAATAGATGCATATACACCCATAGACACTCATATACTGGGATATTAGCCCAATGTATGTATAAATCCATACGGGGTGGACATGTTGGAGTCTAGGTGGAGCACTAGTGGCCCGATTGGGTAGAGTGAGGTCTTATTTTAAAGCTCTCGAGGAAATAAATAAATAAATAAATAAATCAATAATAATAAAAAAAATCAAAAAAATCGGCGAGTAGTGGACAAAGGGGAAATTGGGAAGTACTGACCATGCCCCAGAATACTTCATATGCATATCACGGCCTTAAGCCTATGTAAGATGTAATCTACTTCACATTTTAGTAGTATAAAAAGCGCAAGTCCTATTGACCTTGCCCCTCCAAAGAAATAAAATCGGCTCTATTTTACAGGAGTATATACGCAGGTCACGTGGGTTGTGACGTCACTTCCGGGTTTTCACTAAAAACTACCTCCAAACATAGAAGAGTTCCAATTTTCCCCTTAGACGTCCGTATGTTCATCCTCCAAACCCAGAAGAGTTCCAATGTTCAACCTCCGGGACTTTTTCACCGGCCTGGCCCGCCCCAGCACGCAGCGCGCGCGCGCGAACGCGGGTTCTCCGGGCGCAGCGCGCGTGGTTGTAGTAAGTGAAGTGGCCATTTTGGGGCAGTGAAGGAAGGTATTTGGGGTCGAGATGGACCATCCTTGGTCTGAATGCGTCCTGGGAGGTGTCATTTTGTAGTTCTCGGGGTGTACATTCCGAATTGAGGGATGTTCCCGTCATCTGTGACGTCATCGATGACGTCATCAGTAGGAATATTAGCGAAAGTGAGCCTTTTGGGGCAGTGCAGGAAGGTATTTGGTGTAGAGATGGACCATCCGCGTTGCGAATGCGTCATGGGATGTGTCATGTTGTAGCTCTCGGAGTATAGACCCCGATTTCAGGGATATTTACAGCAGCTGTGACGTCATCGATGACGTCATTAGTACAAGTTGTAGCGAAAGTGGGCCTTTTGGGGCAGTGCAGGAAGGTATTTGTTGTAGAGATGGACCATCCGCGGTCCAAATGGACCGTGTGAGGTGTCATCTTGTAGCAACGCCCACCAACACCATTCTTAATGCTTCAACGCCCTGGTGAAATAGCTCGGAAGCTCTGATATTCCATGGAATTGTCACTAATTCTTCGAAATGCAGTGATGCCCGTCAACGCCCGTCGTTA
>JAVTVY010031745.1:0-12419 GCA_036873755.1 Hanleya hanleyi
ATATGGTTTTGACAAAAACATAAATAGTCCAGACTGAACTTGAATAATTTGTGCGTTTTGTTTTCTCTTTGTCCCAAAAGTATGAAAAATCATCGAAAGTTGCATTTTTGTTTTGTTTTTTGCATGAATGTACGAATGGGAAGACGGTGAAATATAGATGTCATTAAAAGCAAACTTAGGGTGAAAGGTCAAGTTCATTGGTCATAATAATTGAAAATCATTGAAAAAAGTGAATGGATTTACACGTTTAAAACTAGTGTTGAAACTTACTCGTAGTGTTGAAATATAACTCTTTAAGTGTGTCCACAGGGACAACATTATACCAACTGGGTGATCAGCTTCATCGACAATATTGCAAAGTCACAGACAGCCGAAATGGCATTAAATATTTACATATGTGACGGGTAGGAATTGTACTATTAAATGTCATTCATTTTTTCGTCTGGGAATTGGTCTAGTCCGAGTTGTCTCCCTTACAACACAGCGAATAGATGGGATTGGAATGATACGAGAGCTGGAGATGTACATGTATATAAAAACTAGTGATATATGTGACGGGTAGGAATTGTACTATTAAATGTCATTCATTTCAGTCATATATTCATTGTTAGGAGTACTTATAATATAGATTTGTCTATGCAGGGCATTTGGCCGTAGGCCGGTAAGTGGAGTCGACCCCTTAAGCGAACAGCTGTTGCGTTGCCATGAACAACGAGACGTACACAGTTGTCCGCTGCAGAATGGAGTGTTCGACGCATAACGATTAGAACTAAAAAATTCTACGGGACTGATGCTGATTGTAAAATGATACGCGTTTATAATTCATAAAGAAACACACGTCAATTTTTTCATAGCCTGGAAAATGGGACCGCTGTCGCACACGTCCGCGCGTTGTCTATATATATATATCGAGACCTCTGGAATACGCCGCTCCGTCATAATGAAGAATGACAAAAAATACTAGCCCGACACAAATTTATAGAGAGATCGATTCTATTTTTCATGGTTAAAAAAATACCCTGGGAAAATTAATTTAACACGGCCATTAATTTTTAGAGGCTTCCCGTGTGCATAAATTAATAGTCTGGACTCATAACAGGATAAAAAATAAAATTAATGCATGGCTAGGGTACAATAGCGAGTGCTAATAATTATCAGAACCCTCCCTAGGGCTGTGAGAGAGCCAAAACCCCGATACTTGCCAAGCTATACTATATATGTAATAAATAAATACAAGATATTCATTAGAATGTGATGATTTTTAAACCCGTAAGGTTCGTGTAAGGTAGTATGAAAAAACCAGGTACATAGAAAATAAATTGATTTTCCTGGCTAAAAAAATTACGTGTAGACTATGGGTTAGTCTTATAATAGTGCCCTAAAAATTATAAGGATTTATCGACAAATAATAGGTAATTTTTAATGCTTGGGCAATGGTGACACAGCTCTATACAGTGGGTCAATCTATCTTGCACTCACACCGTCCGATTTTGCACTCACTCACACCGGCCCCCATTTTGAAACGCACCTGCTACCAACAGGACACCATTTTGGCAAAAACCCAAAGACCTCATTTGCATATTTTCAGAGGACAACAGGCCGCCATTTTGAATCACACCACCTACAACACACACAAACAAGCCGCCATCTTGAAAATATGCAAATGAAGGCTGGGGATCGGGAAAGTGAAATGCTGGGGATCGGGAAAGTGAAATTGGCCGCCATCTTGAAACCGACCACCCCCACCATACACAAACAAGCCACCATCTTGAAACACATATGCAAATGAGGGCTGGGGAAAACCCATTACACACACAAACAAGCCGCCATCTTGAAACCGACCACCCCTAACATACACAAACAAGCCGCCATCTTGAACATATGCAAATGAGGGCTGGGGAAAACCCATAACACACACAAACAAGCCGCCATCTTGAAAACGACCACCCCCACCATACAAAAACAAGCCGCCATCTTGAAACCGACCACCCCCACCATACAAAAACAAGCCGCCATCTTGAAAACGACCACCCCCACCATACAAAAACAAGCCGCCATCTTGAAACACACCACCCCTAACATACAAAAACAAGCCGCCATCTTGAATAAACCCAATTTTTGGAAAAACACAGTGCAAGTGCACTCATAGGCCACGCCCCAATAACTCCTCGCTCCGCCCCAAATGAGGGGTATGCGCATGCGCAGTTGAGGGGTAATTGCAGCAGATCAATCCTCCCTACTACTCACGTTACTTTCGGATGGACTGATTCATCCAACACAAGTGGTTGAGTTTGTGCACTACAAAACATAAAGCTTTCTGTTTCGAGTGCATACGCGTGAAACAAAGGGGTTATTAACCTTCAGCTCAAAAGCCGAACCAGCGTTCACTACTACCGGTTTTCAGAACTGGAAGAAGGCTAATTTAAGATTCAGAGAACACGAAAACAAAGAGGAAGAGAGCAATCTCTATCAGTTATTGAGAACCAGGGCTGAGGAAAATCCAGGATTCAGTTTTACGTGAAATCTTGAACGAGATCGTGGCATCAAAATGGTTCACAGTGATGGCGGATGATACTCGAGAATGCAGCAACCAGGAACAGCTTGTTATTTGCATCCGCTGGGTCGATGCTAGGTATGATATTCACGAAGAGCCGATTGGATTGAAAGCGGTCCCCAAAACGGATGCCGAAACGATCACAACTACCATCAAGAACGCGCTGATTGTTTGCTCACTGCCCATACAAATGTGCAGAGGACAGGCATATGATGGAGCCTCAAAAATGATGGGGCATCTGAGCGGTGTAGCAACAAGAATTCAGCGTGAAGTTCCAGCGGCCCTGTCGGTCCACTGTCTCGCACATTGCGCCAGTCTGGTTCTACAGGATACGGTTCGAAAGTGCAAGCCCATACAAGATGCACAGGATCTGGCACGAGAAGTCGCACGACTTATTAAATTCTCATCGAAGCGAGAATTTCATTTTCAACAAAACCAGCTGAACGCCTCCAGTCATCTTGAGACAGGAAATCAAATATCCTCCGGGCCGAAAATCAAATCACTGTGTCCGACAAGGTGAATCGTGAAGACGGAGGCGATCAATGCAATCACAGAAAATTACAAAACACTCCTGGAAATTACAGAAACGATACGTGACGACAATGGCATCACCGCAGGTGGATTAACGAGCCTGATGGAGAATTTTGGTACATTCTTCGGTTTGAAATGATCATATTTGATTTTTTCAGTTGCTGAACAGCTGTCCATAACCTTACAGGGCAAGGATACAACCGTTCAGGAAGCCCATGTCGCGTGTAAAACCGCTTGTGACTTATACCGCAGCCAACGCAGGGAAGAGTCTTTTTATGCTGCAACTGCCGAGCAAGCTATTGAGAAGAAATCTGAGCCTGCATTGCCCCGGTATCGGAAACTTCCAGCACGTTTTGATGATAGGCAGGCTCCACATCTGTTCACCAACCCAAAGCAGTACTTCAAACAGCAATACATAGAGGTGCTCGAACTTGTCGTCAGTGAATTAGAAAGAAGGTTCGAACAGAGAGAGAGTTCAATATCGTCCAGGAAATGGAATCTTTGCTGATTCGATCGGCCAATGGAAAGTTTCAGCCTATTCCGAAATCCATACAAGCTGTCTATGTTGAGGACCTAAACTTCCAGCGCCTCGAAACCCAACTGAAAATGCTACCAGACTTCATCGTATCTGTTGATATGGGATGTCCGCTGAAGCAGGTAACACGAGTCCGTACGCTCTGTGATGTATTCAACGCCGGAAACATCGGAAAGAAAATGTTAAGTGAGGTTGACAAATTACTTCAATTATATCTCACAATCCCCGTGACGACGACTACTGCGGAGAGAACATTTTCTGTCTTCAGGAGAGTGAAGAATTATCTCCGGTCTACGATGACACAGAAGAGACTGAACAATTTAATGATTCTTCATGCTCATAAGGACAGGACCGATAAGCTCGAGATGCGCCAAATTGGACAAGCATTCACACGAGATCATGAAACTAGGAGTAGTTCATTGTCCTATACGTGATAACATAACTTAGTTTAGGCAAACGGGTAAAGCTTGTATCGAGGTATGAAACTGATATATAACTATGAAGCAATTGCCACCTAGAAAGTATTTTTGAAGTTTGTTTCGTGTTACAATAACATTCGCAAAGTTGTTTGGTTATTCAGTTTTGAAAGCCACTGTACATTATATCTATTTCCCGATGTTTGTGGTATTGCCAAGGTTACAGTATTGCACTGTGCCTCACCTCGGCCTGATGTCACGTGTGCAATGACGCCGTTTCACGCCTTTTACGGTTGAAGAGTTGTTTGGTTATTCAATTTTGGAAGCCACTATATATTATATCTATTTCCCGATGTTTGTGGTATTGCCAATGTTAAAGTATTGCACTGTGCCTCACCTCGGCCTGATGTCACGTGTGCAATGACGCCGTTTCACGCCTTTTACTGCTGAAGAGTTAGATCTTGGAACAGTCCTTATATGTTTTATATATATATAATTCTTGAATTACTGAACGATCGACGGCAAAAAAAGTATCTAAGCTTTGCGGGAAAAAAAAAAAAATAATTGTGTGAAGATAACTTCCTTGTTGTGTGTTTTCCAGTATGCCGGAACACTATACCCTTATTTGTTGAATTATTACAATGGTCTAAAGTTGTGTTCACACTGTAACTTTTCTCTTAGGTGGGTGGATATGGTTGACAAATATCATCGGTGAATTATTTTCGAAGCAACGTGGGGGAACTTTCATTGAAGTACGCCGATTGGATTTTTTTAGCTCTTATGAGTCGGTTTTATTGCGAGATCCCTTTCAAAGTTCTCAGAAGCGCCAAAGTGCGTTAAATCAAGTCTAAAATTCCAAAATTTTGTCCTTCCCTGTCTCCCCTCTGCCCCCCCCCCCAATGTTCAAGTTGCTAAGCCGCGCCTGTAGCCTCAGTATTACCTTTTGATGCCAACATGACTAGGCAACCAACAAAACACAATATCAATCTGTTGATCAAATCTACAGTCATATAATTGTAAAATATTCAAGATGGTGGGATGAGTTGAAGTTCCACTTTTAATCGCTTGAAAGCATGACAGTGAATCCGAGAATATGACATATTGTTTTCCTTTTAGTGGACCCAATACCTTCCAAAGTCCACAATATAGCTTTTGTTTCTGCAGCGAATATCGAACTTTTACCTGGTTTGCCATATTTTAGTTTTGGAACTAAAGATAATAGCACATGCTACTCTCTCACCATCTTTAGAACCATCTGTATAAATGGCCTGATGTGATCTGTATTTTTCTCTCAGCAGACCAAATTCTTGTGTATGCACGAGCTGGCCCGAGTTAGCCTTTTTATATTTTGTTAGTGTAATATCTACTTCTGGTTTATCTAACTGCCATGGTGGAATTGGTAGGAACTTGTTAGGTAAAATTTGACTAAGCTTAATACAAACTGCTAAAATGTGTGGTTTCATACAAATTCCAAGAGGTGGAATAATGGAGGGTTTCTTTAAATAGAAATCCAGGAACCTCGGTATGACATTTTACAGAGCCTGTAATCAACAATACCCTTGATCCACGAAGTTATATTGGTATCTTTGAGCATATTCAACCCTATCTGGCCTGGGCTTCTTGGGACCTGTCCAGGCCTGGGGGGGGGGGGAATTACTTTTCTTACCCCTTGAGCTCGGGGGCTGAAACTTACCACACTATACCCTTTGGCCTGGTAGGGTTAATGTGATAGGCGGCTACTGTACAGAATAATTGCTAGGTGTATTCAAATTTTGAGGTCAAATAAAACATCTGACACCTACATTACGTGTTGTATAACACACACGTATGAATGCATCAGTTGGCATAAATGTACGAGTACAATTTACACCGCATATACATGTATCTGTAGTTATAATATGCCTCTTTTGATTAGTCGATTTAACATGAAAATCAGACAAAGGGGACCGTTCCAAACAGTCAATGGATGTCAATCAACAATTAAATTTTTGTTCCCAAATCTCATTCTGTCTGAAATGTCAATAAGCGTATCATAACCGCATGTACTCTTAGCATGTTTAGAATAAGTGGAAATCTTTGATTTATTTACAACGATACGGCAGCTTCCGACATGACCTCACCCGTCAACATGTTAGCCCTTCACAATCAGTAGTTCGATCCACCGCGTGTCAAACATGTGGAGACGGATAACACACTAATGCTGTTCCAGTCCCGTTGGAATCAAAGGTAATATTGAGGCTGAAAGAATGTCTAAGGCAGCCCTAGATAATGAGATTGGTTCTGTTGGATTCCCATACAGTGATTTCAAACCCTCTATCTGTACTTAAGCGAGAAAGTTGTTTCAATCTTTATGGGATGCTGTGAATAATAACAAACTTTATGAGTTCAAGAAAACTATATACTCATCTGAACAGCCAGAAACGTTTCGATCAAGCCATGATCAGGCGATGTAGAATCGGCCATACACGATTAACTCACGAACATTTTCTAAAAAAAGAGCCAGTCCCAAGGTGTATTTCTTGCCACGAAGATCTCACAGTGAAACGTATTCTTATCGACTGTATAGACTCTAAGATTGTAAGAGATTATTTTTATCGAGCAGCTATTTTAGAAGATCTTTTTAGTCGGGTGAAAGAAGACAGTATCTTAGGTCATTTGAGAGAAATCGCTTGTTGGATACGTTTTATTGGTGTGCGTGTGTTTTAATGTGTTGGAGTATTAAGTTTTTAACTTGAACACTTATAATTTTGTTTGATCGTTGCTATATAGCTGAAATATTGCTGAACGCGACTTTAAACCCTAATTCTCTCATATGCGTACTACATTAATTGGAAACGCAAACAAGCAAGAATGCGTGGTGATTGATAGTTGTTCGGAGATACGTTTTCAATCAAACATGATGTTATGAGCCTTTTGCATTGGCGGAGTGACCGATTTATACATTCTAAGCGTAATTTACATTCCATGCAGTATACTGAGCCTGGACACAAAGTTCTACGGCTGACATATGCGCTGTTCGCAGTTTGAGTTGGTTCATTCTGCCAGATACAGGTGACCTCAAGAGCGCGGCTTCACACCAGTTTTACAAAGACCCTTATTCTCAGTATCTGAGAACTATGGGATTATCACTCCACTGAGGAACGTGATTGGAAATCAATCAATCGCATTCAATATTTATCGATGATGGCATGAAAATGTGTAAGTCTGTGTCGAATTCCTTAGAAGCAGTAGAATTATTAGTCCTCTGGTATGTCTATCCTGATACTTCCCGTCCCCATATGGGATGTAGTTTTTCTTTCACTTTGCCTCCAACTATATCGAGCGAAATTTCCCAGCGGTTCACGTTATGTACTAGCAGACATTGGATAGGCAACGAAGGGAATCCGTACGATATTTGGAATTCCCATCTGCTGCAACCAGAAATGTTCAAGTAAGGTTTCTCAAAATTGTTTTTCTGGAACAATAAATGAAGTTCGGTCAAGAAAGGAGAGATTATATCCTGTGTAATTACATTATACTCTAGGGTAAGTACGTCAGAAATACTTTTCTACATTATACCGTTATCAGCAGTTACAATGTATCATACACCTTTCACATCTGCTGCTCAATTTAAAAGGAAGCACAACAAATCTGAGTCTGATGTACAATCAAGACAATTGTATATTACCATTGTTGTGCAGATACAACTAACCTTTATGTGAAACTGCTCTGTCATATTATTCAAACCAGTCCTTGAAATGTAAAATGAGTACACACAATCTGGTTCAGCATTTAGTGGGCATTCATTTATAATATGGATGGATTCAACTCATCCGTTTCATCCGTAGCATGCCGAAATTGACAGAGAGATTGGATGAAGGTGTGATCAGTTTTCACCAAGTAGAGCTAGGCACCAGGGTACGTTAAGAAATTTATGGAAGAATATCATGTTTAACTGTCATCATTGAAAACTGTTGACTGTGTGTCTCTTACAGAAAACCAGCTTCTGTTTTAAAATTTCCGTTTATACATATTGCAACTGATGCTAACTGTTGTACGAATTTTTTTTTTGACGACAGCTGAACATGATCTGACGTGTATACGGCTGAACATGATCTGACGTGTATTCGGCTGAACATGATCTGACGTGTATAAGACTGAACACGATCTGATGTGTATACGGCTGAACATGATCTGACGTGTATACGGCTGAACATGATCTGGCGTGTATACAGCTGAACATCACCTGACGTGTATACGGCTGAACAACATCTGACGTGTATACGGCTGAACATGATCTGAAGTGTATACGGCTGAACATGATCTGACGTATACGGCTGAACATGATCTGACGTGTATAAGACTGAACACGATCTGACGTGTATACGGCTGAACATGATCTGACGTGTATACGGCTGAACATGATCTGACGTGTATACGGCTGAACATGATCTGACGTGTATACGGCTGAACATGATCTGGCGTGTATACAGCTGAACATGATCTGACGTGTATACGGCTGAACACGATCTGACGTGTATAAGACTGAACACGATCTGACGTGTATACGACTGAACATGATCTGACGTGTATACGGCTGAACATGATCTGACGTGTATACGGTTGAACATGATCTGACGTGTATACGGCTGAACATGATCTGACGTGTATACGGCTGAACATGATCTGACGTGTATACGGCTGAATATGATCTGACGTGTATACGGCTGAAGATCATCTGACGTGTATACGGCTGAACACGATCTGACGTGTTTACGGCTGAACATGATCTGACGAGTATAAGGCTGAACATGATCTGACGTGTATACGGCTGAACATGATCTGACGTGTATACGGCTGAACATGATCTGATGTGTATACTTCTTTCATAATTCTGTACGTATAAAAAATACGGCGAGATCCTAGCTCAAACAACGTTCCTTGCAACACAGCGTATAAGACTGAACACGATCTGATGTGTATACGGCTGAACATGATCTGACGTGTATACGGCTGAACATGATCTGGCGTGTATACAGCTGAACATCATCTGACGTGTATACGGCTGAACAACATCTGACGTGTATACGGCTGAACATGATCTGAAGTGTATACGGCTGAACATGATCTGACGTATACGGCTGAACATGATCTGACGTGTATAAGACTGAACACGATCTGACGTGTATACGGCTGAACATGATCTGACGTGTATCCGGCTGAACATGATCTGACGTGTATACGGCTGAACATGATCTGACGTGTATACGGCTGAACATGATCTGACGTGTATACGGCTGAACATGATCTGGCGTGTATACGGCTGAACATGATCTGACGTGTATACGGCTGAACATGATCTGACGTGTATAAGACTGAACACGATCTGACGTGTATACGACTGAACATGATCTGACGTGTATACGGCTGAACATGATCTGACGTGTATACGGCTGAACATGATCTGACGTGTATACGGCTGAACATCATCTGACGTGTATACGGCTGAACATCATCTGACGTGTATACGGCTGAACACGATCTGACGTGTTTACGGCTGAACATGATCTGACGAGTATAAGGCTGAACATGATCTGACGTGTATACGGCTGAACATGATCTGACGTGTATACGGCTGAACATGATCTGATGTGTATACTTCTTTCATAATTCTGTACGTATAAAAAATACGGCGAGATCCCTAGCTCAAACAACGTTCCTTGCAACACAGCGGGGTATATAATTTCCTTCTTTTTGAGAAAGCGGGCGCGACTGACATACTCGCGTTCAATACCCGGCTATAGGGCGTGGTTCCGATTTCTGTACCTGGATCAGTGTAATTGTACTAGTTTTTTCCACTCTAATCATAATATTTAATAATAGTTCACACAGCATTGTCTAAAATAAAAATTATAATATTTCCACAGATGAATACACCTTGTTGTCAAGCGTCAGGCCCGACATTTAGTAACCAGCCGTCCTTTATAAAGAAGTTCTGTCTCCATACACGAAAAGACCATTGTAAGGCAACATCAGAGTACCCCAGTGGGATTGTAGGGTATATTGTATATCAATCACACACTAGTTGTGATGGTCATATGGACACAAGGTAAATGGGAGGAAAGATATCTCTTCAAACAAACACTGCTAAGCGACAACGTACAATGACCGTGGTCCAAGAATCGTCACCAACCGATACAAGAAGTTCGTACGCAGGAATCTTGCAGTGACACACATAAGTCTACTTATTTAAATAAGTTTGTGGAAAATTAATATTAATCATGTTAATAGTCCCATAATTTATAGCAAGATCACGCGTTTCTTCAAATGTTACTTCGGTCATATAATTATGTAAATTACGATATAAGCTACGGTTTTTGGATCTCCTGGTTGTGTTGAAAGAGGTCACTATCACTCCTGTCATTTCGTCTTTTCATCTCGTTAATCCATGTTGACTGGATTTAACCGATACTAACTCACTATTTTGTCTCAGTTTCACCAATTCGTTGATATATATGTTATCACAAAAGCGTCTGATAATGGCGTCTGATCTCGTTCTCATACAATATTGCCGTTTACTCTACACATAGCCGCGAGCCCGTGAGCCGGATTTATTGTCTGACTTAATCTTATCCTGGTCAATATTACCAATGAAGAATCGATTCCGGGTTGTATCTCACGTTCAATAGAAAGAATTAATCTACACTCAATTCTAGGAACTAAATGCGCTGGAATGCAAGAAATGTACATATGAGCATGTGCACATGAACGTACATATAAGTAAACAAATATATTCGGGAGGAGAGTACATGTACCAGAGAGTTCCAGATTATGTATATGCATCTATATGTAAGGTTGAACAATGGGATAATATTTACAAAATAGTTCAACTTTTTTTGATTGCACACCTTGGGAGTTTGTGTGCCGGCTTAGTATAAATGGGTCTATATTACGACAAGGATGTTATATAATAGCCATGTAGGAATGGGGCTGGAGTTGGTGTGTGTGTGTGTTTGGGGGGGGGGGGGGGTGAGTAGCATTACAAGGGCCGGGAGTGAGTCAGCCGTAGTAATGATAATGATTAACTAGATTGTAAAAGCACGGGATTGGATTTTCCCTATGAATTCCACCGATTTATATTTTTATATATGCTTTATATTTCTGTTTCTCTATATAGAATTTTGTAAACCCTGGTCGAGAGAATCAACCCATGTAACATCTAAAACTAATTTGTTAAAATTTTCAGATAAATGCTGTTTGAAGTTTTTCGAGATAACCTGGCAACGTCCAGAGTTTTTTGGATTACCTTTGTTATGGTATGCTGTGTATAGTCTTGATCGTTTCAATAATGCTTCTGTATTGGACAATGGCTGATGGTGTCACTATACTGTCGATGAATGTCAGGGGCCTACACTCAGATCAACATAAACGTCAGGATATCTTTCAATGGCTTAGGAGAAAACACTGCTCAATAATTTGTCTACAGGAGACCCATGGTTCTTGCCAAACTGAAGAGACTTGGGAGAGGGAGTGGGGATATAGGGCTCTTCCTGTCTACAGCCACGGTACGACAAATAGCGCAGGAGTAGTGGTATTATTTAAAGATAACATTGAATTCAACTTACATAAAACAAAGGCAGACACAGATGGGAGGTACACCATCTTGGACATTACGATCGAAGACACAAGATTAACAATTGTTAACATTTACGGTCCTAATTCCGATAACCCTGTCTTTTATGCAAATTTATTCCAAGAAATAAGCCTTTTTTGAAATCAAAGCATAATAATGTGCGGAGATTGGAATCTGGTGCAGGATTTTCATCAAGATACAGATAATTATATTCATTTGAATAACAAGAAAGCCAGACTGACAGTTTTAGAAGAAAAAAATATTCTAAATCTGTCCGATATCTGGAGGGAGTTCAATCCAGGCGTCCGAAGGTTCACATGGCGTCAGCGGTCTGCAACTGGTATAAAACAGAGCAGATTAGATTATTTCTTGGTATCGGAAGATGTATCAGCTCTGAAGGCAAATCCAGAAATTGGAATTGCCTACAGATCGGATCACACTTGTATCACATTAAAGTGCGACTTTAAAACTTCAAAAAGAGGGAAAGGATACTGGAAATTCAATACTCAACTTCTAAATGACTTAGAATGCATTCATATGATAACACTCACCATCAAAGAAGCAGTGAGTGAGTGCTACTCCTCTGGGGTTATTGATGATTATTTTTCCGTGGCTCTAACAATGGATGATCAGAAATTTCTTGAATATTTAAAAGTAAAAATTAGAACTGTGAGTATTAGCTATTCAATAAGGAAAAACAAGAATGAGGCCTTAGCCGAAAAGAAACTAGAAGAAGAAATTTTAAACCTAGAAATAGAACTAGGCGACGAT
>JAVTVY010031746.1:0-13587 GCA_036873755.1 Hanleya hanleyi
TCGTTGCATGCGTGCACCGCTAAAGACCGGAAAGCCACCCCCGGCCTGTTGGGCATAATAGTCGGCATAGCTGCGTGCATCGCACTCGTAAGGCACTTTCATTATGCAAAGTGGGGAGCACGTGCTTGTCGAAAATGAAGTGTCAGCACCACTTTTCCTCGTTCGAATGCCGCCGGTCGTCCCGTGTCATCTCTTATATCCACCGTGATCGTGTTGATGTCAGTTTGTCGTACGGGCAAGTAGAGCATGTGGGTGAAACTGTGGGTGACTTGACCTCCATACGTCTTTTCAATGGGGACCACCCGTAACAGAGGTGTGTTGATATCGCCCACGATGTGGTTGTCCACCACGTCCGAGTAGGCGTAGAGTCCGTACATACCCGACTTCATATCCATCGGCATCTCGCCATGGTGTTCGGTGGGACCAGCGAACGTCTTTAGATCGAAACCCAGCATTTGCTGTAGGATAGCACTCAGTACGACACTCGCCTTGCCGGAGACGATAAACTGTGCCTTGTCGTTGTGTGCGTTGTAATCGAAGTCCACGTGATTCTTGAAGGGATAGGCTTTGATGGGTCTTGAAGTATTCGTCACCCCCCGTAGCGCCTTATAATGCATCAGTCTTGACAGCCCACCCATGAACTCTTTGGGGGTATCGTATTGGCCTTCGGGCAGGGTGAGTCGGGTGTTTTTTGCCTTCGTAGGTGACCTCGTACCACACTTCATTGGCTCGCACGTTGTACCACGAGTAAGGGTATTGGATATCCATGAGGCCGCATTCCCACCGGCCAGATAAATGTAACGGTTGCGGTAACTGGGTGACGTACTTGGCCACGGTGTTGTCAGGAAACACATCCAGCGAACTGTTACTGGGTAGGGTCAGGTAAAACATGGCGGCTGAGCTGTCCTGCTGCTGCTGTTGGTTTTAATAGGTGTTCCAGGCCTTGGGCGGTTGTGTCCGGCGTCGTGTTCGTCGCGTTGACTTGCTACGTGTCACGGCTCTGGAAATGTGGGGTGACCTGATCGAGGGTGGTTTTTTAAAGGTCTGAAAAGAAGGTGCCCGTTGTGATGGTGGTGGAGTTTTGGGGGGTGACTCCGGTTCCCAGTCGGCTTCCCAAGAAGGTTGTGGTGAGAGTCGTGGTGCACGACTCGGCGATTGCTGGGTTTGCTGCATAAAGGCCCAGCCGTGGGGGTTCCCCACCAATTCCTGTGGTACATGCATGTCTTTCAAGCCTTGAGCGAAGACCTCCCATCCTCGAGGATCCGTGTGCGACCTGCGTTTACGCATCAGATCATTCACTAAATCCGTCATGTGGGTCCCAGGGACCACCTGATTCTGTACCAGTAGTTCGCCTTTATCATTCCAAGTCATGTTAGGATTCTGTTTCATCCGTTGTAATACCAGGCCAGCTTGTTTCTTGAACGATGCAGGTACACTCTTCAGCACTTCGTCTTCCACCCACTGTGGGGCTGTGGGGGCTACCCCTGGTAATGGCGGCTGTTGGAACGGTGATGAGGTCAGCGGTCTGTCACGTGGTGGTGGTGGTGGTGGTGGTGGTGGTGGTGCTGTTGCTGGGGTAGAGAGGGTTTTGTATTGGTCCATGAACGTCATGTACCGCTGAAGCGTCTCATTGTACCGTTTTACTTTCTCACTGTCGCTTAACCCCGGTCTCTGTAAGATCTGTTGCATCTCTCCATCGAGGGTGTTTATGGTCTTCACCGTAGGTGGCACAGGGTAAGGCGATTGGAGGTTTTGAAGCAACCGTGGTTCGACGAGGACCATTTTTTTCGTGTGGTTCATTGTCGGCCGAAGAGTCCACCCAATACTGGACCCAACACGGAAGCGGCCAACGGTGCTAAGATGGCCCCGAGAAATCCGCCTTTCTGTATTACCTTTTTCTTTTGTGTTTGTGGGACCCGCTTATGGACTAGGGTTCGGAGACCTGTCTTATGCTTGGCCAACTTGGTCTTCTGAGCCGGAGTCAGTGGTACGTTGCCTTTTAACAGATTGTACCCGATCTCGCACAGACAGCGTACAAGGTCAGGGTCCGCACCGCGTACAATGGTTCAGACTAACTCGGGTGGGGCCGTCTTCAATACACGGAGCGTGGGAGCGTGCTTCCGTACTCGCGCAGACATCCTGTACAACTAATGCTAGAACCCACAACTCTGCCCTTTTTATCCACCTCACAGACAAAGTCAGCCCTGCTGTGGTATTCATTCTTTTTATTATTCCCCATCATCAAACACACAAACCCCAGCTGGAGGCGCCACTGTGGGTGTGTTTACATTATTTTTGCATGTACACGTGGTGGGTCTCTCCGGGAAAGATGCCGGTCCGTAGTCGAAGGTGATCGGGGTGGCTTGCTTGAGGTCGAAGAGCATATACCCGTGCTGAGGGGTTGTGGCATCTTTAAAGGCTTCCAACGCAAACGGTGTGCGGCCGGGATATATCTGTCTCGCCAGGTGCAGCAGTTGAGTGGTATCTCTCAGGTTTTTGAAGACCACCAGGTAGTGGGCATTTAAGCTGATGTTCCGATGTTCTTTGTTTTACTGAACAGATTCTGCACAATGTAGATGATGCTGAGCCGTCGATGGTGGCTGCCTTTGGTAAAGAGTTGGGTGACCCGCGCATCCGTCTCCGCCATGAGATCATCCAGAACCACCAAGGTGTCGGGTTCCAAATCGGCCATGTTGGGTAGGCCTTCCACGAACGTGATGTGGGGCATTGCTGCATACGCTGCCTGCCATTCTCCGTAACACCACACGACTCGGACAATAGGTGGGGTGATCATGCTATCGGCGTGTTGAAGGAGCTTCCGGACGAAGTGCGTTTTGCCGGAGCCCGTCGGTCCTGCGATGAGACACGTGAAGGGATGCTGCCACCGTGGGTCCATGGTTCGACGTGTATCCGTTGTCGTGGTAACCCGCTCTTGTAAATTTCGTATGAGTGAACTAGAGTGGTGGTGGGTACAACGTCGGTTGTCGTTGTCTGTTCACGTTCAGGGATGATGATGGTGGTGATGGGTACAACGTCGGTGGTCGTTGTCTGTTCACTGTGAGGGATGAAATCCGGTGGGTCTTGAGACGTAGTGGGTGTTCTTGGTGTGGGTGTAGAGCTCGACGTGGCTTGTACACGGGGTGTGGTGGTGGTGGTGGTGACTGGGCTCGATACGACTGGTGCTCTCTGTAGACCGGTTTCGCTGGTGGCTGGTGTTCTCAGTTGGTTAAGTAACGTGCTGACATAGGCTACGTCGTAAAACACACCTCCGTACAACAAACTCAGCAGGGTTAGCACTATCACCCCAAAGACCACTTGCGCTTTGCGCGTTTTGCGAGACGCTGTCTTCGGAGGCAGCTGCTGTTGGTCCATAGCACTGTGGTCGGACGTGGAATGAAGGAGGACGGCAGTGGTGTCTGGTTTTATAGTCGTTTCACCTGGTTGGCAGCGACCCAGGAATTGAAGGAACTGGGCCAACCTTGCCATTTCACGAAATGAAACAGTTTGCCATGTCGACGTTCCGTTTTCAAATTCTGCTCCACCGTGTAGTAGTCTTGCTGTGTTTTTACGACAGGCTGTAATTCCGTCTCGTAAAACGTCCCTAGCAACGGTTCCCCTTGAAGACCTTCCAGTTCATAGACTCGCCGCTGTCGGGGTAGGCGCCGTTTAATCAGGAAGTACTCATCGCTCCAGTTGGGCAAGTAACTTTTCTCGAACTTGCCCTTGACTTTACTGATCCGTACAGGGTCCCCGACCTTGTACACCGCCTTCGTCGTTCGCTGCGATGGCCTGGGGTACAAGACACGCCGGACTTGGGCTTCATTGCGTTGGGTCACGGTAATGGGGGCTCTCTCTATGCTCCGATGATAGGCTCGATTGTAACCCCTCACCAGTTTCGGGAGAACATCGATGTACCGCCTTGTATTCTTATAGGTGAAATATTTATACATGCGGCCTTTGAATGTCCTATTGAACCTTTCCACCACGGAAGCCTTGGTCTCGTTGTACGTATGGAAGAAAAACACCTTCTGGGCTTTCAGAAACTGTTGGAACGGTGTGTTGAGGAATTCCGTGCCTTCGTCGGTTTGCAAATACAAAGGTTTGCGCCCGGTCTTGAAGATGTCTTTGAACGCCGCTATGAGATTCGCCCCCGTTTTCGTCCGGATGGGTACCACCCACGCATACTTGGATAAGATATCGATGCACGTCAAGATATACCGATTCCCATCGTTGTGTTTGGCAAAGGCGCTCATATCGACCAAATCCGCTTGCCACTGGGCATCTATTCCTCCCACGATGACGCGGTTCCGTAGAAAATGGCGACGGACAGCTCGATGTAAGGTATAGGTGTCTTGTTTTCTTAACCAATCTCGGACTTGAGCACGTTGTATCCCCTGGGGTTTGGCCGCTCGATAGAGGGCCGACAATGCACTATAGGCCGCCGGACTGTCGGGACTGTAGTATAAGTTATCCAACACCTTCTCCCAGCGCTTCTTGGTGACAAATGATGATGGACCCTGGCTCTATCGTTTATTTATAACGGGTATATCTTGGGCCGGAGTTTCTTTCTGATTTTCTTCGTGGGCTTCCACAGTGGCCATGGTCAATGACCAGTCCAACTCGTCTGATGACCGCTTGATAAGCACTTCATCCACATCTACCACGGCATCTTCCAATGCAGACCATAGATCAGGATGAAGGGTAAAATGCACTGTACCCCCATCTAGCCGAGCCAATTGAGCAAAGAAAAGGCCGCGTCGGATGTACACATCGTGACACAAGTGGATGAGATCGCCGTCCAGTTCACCAGACAACACCCGTTTGAATTTGGTCCAGCCCTCCCGGGACAGACGAATGTGAGCCGGGCGCGGTTGTGTAGGGTCCGCATCACAGATGTCCCCCACCTCCTCCATGATATCGACCTTATCCGCATACACGTGCAGGAAAACCTCGGGGGTCAAGCTGCTCCGTCATGGTCAGTACGTGAATGGTACCAGATTTCACTGTCTCTCGTATTTATAGGGAGAACCCCGTGAGATCAAAAGGATCAGGTGGTCATATCACTGGGCTGACTGAGTCCAGCCGGGTAATCAATGGCATCGTCGTCGTCGGGTTCATGTAGTTGTTCATGGGTTCAGCCAGCGCGTCCTCAATAGCACGAGCCCACCCCAACTGGTGTGATGATCGCTCGTCCGGTGTAAACAGCTGGTCCACAATAGGCACCACTTTCTCCAAGGCTGACCACAGATCGGCGTCTAGGGTGAAGCCTCGCGTAGGGTCTTGGTAGCGGCCCAGGCGTAGGAAGAAGGTTGCACGGTATACGTAGATGGCATTGTCTATGTGGATGAGGTTTCCGTCGAGCTCGCCGCTCAACACCTGTTTAAATTTGGTCCAGCCGTCACGAGGTAGCGTCACCGTATTCGATAAGGTCTCAGCGGGCGCTCAGCAAATATCTCCACGGTCTTCCACCAGGGTGACTTTATCTTCATAGACGTGTAACCCCACCCGGGGTGTAAGGGGCAGAATGGCTCGTAGGTCGGATGACATGCTTGCTCTAAATGTCGAACGGTGAATGACACAAACTCTGTCTGTCTCTCGTATTTATGGGTAGGTGTCTCGGTGACACGGTTGACCCAATGACTAAGGGTAAATGACACACACTCTGTCTGACCCTGGTATTTATAGTGTCAATACCACAGCGCCAGGGTGAATAGGGCACAGACTAGTATGAGGCCAACCAGCCGGCGCTGGTTGCGGCGTGAGCGCTCGTGGTCCATAGCCCGAGCATCAAGGATGGCTGTCATAGTTCAGTAGTGATGAGTGATGGCACGCCTCTCCATCGAGTGCACTCTGTGAAGGACCGCTTCTGTGAACTCGTTCAGGATCTGGCGTCGTCCCTCGTTGTCGTCGCCATCTGCAAACATGGACCGGACCACTGCTCGGTAACCCGTGAATGAATTCACCACGGTGGCGCTGCCGCGCGCTGCCGGTGATGCCGCGCACTGTGGGAGAACCCGCGCGCGCGCACGCGCTGCGGCCGGAGAACCCGCGCGCGCGCGCGTGCGCTGCGGTGGGGGGCCGGGGCCCGCCGGGGCCGGAAAAGTTGGAGATAGTTTTAGTGAAAACCGGAAGTGACGTGACACACTTGCGCAGACCCACCACACCACGTGAGCATAACCGCCATCTTAAACCCACCACCCACCCATCCACCACAGCCGCCATCTTAAACCCACCACCCACCCACCACCACAGCCGCCATCTTAAACCCACCACCCACCCACCACCACAGCCGCCATCTTAAACCCACCTCCCACCCACCACCACAGCCGCCATCTTAAACCCACCACCCACCCACCACCACAGCTGCCATCTTAAACCCACCACCCACCCACCACCACAGCCGCCATCTTAAACCCACCACCCACCCATCCACCACCACAGCCGCCATCTTAAACCCACCTCCCACCCATCCACCACCACAGCCGCCATCTTAAACCCACCTCCCACCCATCCACCACCACAGCCGCCATCTTAAACCCACCTCCCACCCATCCACCACCACAGCCGCCATCTTAAACCCACCTCCCACCCATCCACCCCACCAGCCGCCATCTTAAACCCACCTCCCACCCATCCACCACCACAGCCGCCATCTTAAACCCACCTCCCACCCATCCACCACCACAGCCGCCATCTTAAACCCACCTCCCACCCATCCACCACCACACATGACCCCATGTGACACAATACTCGCTTCTGATTGGCTGGCGCGTGACGTCACAGAGGTCATATGCAAATTTCTGAGGTCAATGTGAATCAATTTACGCTTTGTATACTACTTGCGTTTAACATGGTGTTGTTGTTGTAAATTTGTAACTGCGAAAAGGAGTATATACTGCACAAAATTTCAGACTTCGGAAAAATGGTTGTTATAGATTTCTCATAGATTGGTCGATGAAATATCATTGGGAGATAATCATGCTGGAAGATTAATGGATTTTAATCGAAACTCCAGTTCACTCAAAGGATATCTTCCAGTCTTACAACACATGCTTGGTTGTTTCAAATTTCCAAAATCAAATTCTATATTTTCATTGACTCGTGGAGATAATTGGAAGAACATCCAGACAATCACATTTGAATTTGCACAATATTTTCTTAACTATTTGTTTAATAGTCTCCCCAAATAATTTTCGCACAACTAGTTTCCTACGAAGTACGCCCTCATTTGCAATTTGTCAGGTGATGAGTGAGCGAGGGGGTCAGTCCATCCGAGTCCTTTCGTCGGCGAAATAATGAGAACCGTTGACATTAGAACCTTGATTTGTGGCATGGACGTGCATTAGGAGACTGTTACCAGCAACTTCTGAGCTGACCTACTTTTGATGAAAATTTCTGGTGATTTTTAATTGAAAATCACTGGTGATTCTGACTTGGGCTGTGCCCAACTGAAAATAGGCAGGATTTCAACTGGGGCGATTTCCAAAAATTCAGTGCGCGTCGGAGTCCTAATGCCTACCCTACTTCGTAGGTCCTGTGACGTTAGTCACACTGCCATGTGTTTAATAGTCTCCCCAAATGGTTCTTGCACAAATATTAGGAAATAAATGTCATACCTAATACAAATAAGTCAGTTGGCATTGAACTAGAATAATTTCTGATTTCCAGGTCATCAATTGGAATTAACCACCTTGAAGATTTATTTTTAAAATATATACAATCAAAATGATTCCAGTAGTATGGATTACACTGTCCGGTCAGTTTGACCAGGTATTGTTCGGTATAGACGTGACGGACCCACAGTTTTGGGATCGAATTCCATATTGACCCAACCATTTTGGGTCGCTTTGCCCCAAAGAGTTTGGGTACATTACGTCTATACGCAATTCCTTCTCACAGTGTATGAAGTGCCCGATGTAAATGTGATTCACTTGTTGAGGTAAAACACTTGAACTTCCAGAAGAAATATTGTTTTTTCCTATAAGTCTGTGAATATGTTTGATGATCAGCATGTTATGTTTTAGGAGCATTTGTTTCCACTGATACATGTACACGTAACACAATACCTTAGATTTCACAGTAAATAATATATTCCTGAAATCATATCAAATATTATCCTTCAAAAACTGTGGATAATACGATTTGTAACTCAACCGCGATACATCTAAGGTATACGCTGTATTATTATACTCGACAATGTCGTATTGTCATCGCGAATAAGAGCTAGGTACATGGTATCAAGAACGCCAGGTTATCGGATCGATCATTCGTTGAATTCCGCGGACATATTTCCAGTCGCTGTAATCAATTGTTAGAAAATTTCAATTAACATATACAACGAGGCAAATTGTTATCAGAGTGAAAACTGGCTACGGACATATTTTCTCTACGAACACCATCTTTGATAGGTACCCTAGGTCCTCGAGTAAACCTGTTTCCACCAATTGACCTAGTTTTTTGCTGACACGTCAATCTAACAGCTGCTGGTCTCACACGATCATCTTCTGCACGAAGACGCTACCATCTTTTAGAGAAACAATACGAAAACATCACTGTTCTAGTACTCCCGCATGGTAGATATTCATGACGCTTTGCTCAGTGTGGTATGCGAATTACTCCAATATGATAGGCTATAAAGTCACGGAACGTCAGCTCCTAATTTTTTGTCGTTTCGGAGATAGTGCAGAAACTTAGTACATAATGCCTAAGCCCCGTTCTGATAGGGTTAAAAGATTAACGGTCTTTTATACTGTACAACACTGACCGACTCATCTACCCATTATTCCGGGATTGTGGAATACGTCAGCTTTATTGGCGAATTCCTCCGGAATGCGCAATCTTGTTCTCCTCCTCGTTTTCCTGCTGATCTTTCCATCAAATTGATTGATTTCTCTCAAATTTGTCCAAGAGAATTATTGCGAATTTCAAGTTGAAATTAAGGTTAAATGTCAACGATGTATCTGAAAACAAAATTAAGGTGAAATGAAAATCTTTTTTTTGTCTAAGTGTATGCATTAGTGTGAAACGATGTGTCGGGTACCAGGATTGAGATAAAAAGGCGAATGGTTATTATTACTGACAACCAGGAACTCATTCTAACACGTGAGACTTCATTTTAATAATGTTGTCCATAGTGCCAATTAGGCTCTTATTTTAGAATCTCTTGTGCTTTTCTGGCCTGCCTTGGTGGTGGACATATATATTTTGAAGCACTGTAATTGAACAGTCGAAAAGCATGTGGGAATATTGAATTTCTGGTTCAAAAAGAAAAGTCAATGGAGACCCTCATGCTCTATCGTAAATATCAATTCTGATATAGGGATGAACACATTATTTTCACATCGGGCATTTCATATTGTACCGTAGACCTTACACGTACCATGCGAGGAAACTGCATTCCTGCATCCCCATTTTGAGAAGGATAGGTTTAAAATACACTATATATCATTAATCCTATCAGGTCTGGTTGGGGGAGGGCTTATCCCCCCGAGCAGAGGATCATGAGCGAATTCAAAATGGCGGCTATGAATTTAAAATGACGACCACAGGATTTGACTGAAGCATTGCGTTTTCGTCTTTTTTCTTTTATGCATATGTGCCCAGAATTTTTTTATCTCCCATCAGATTATGATTTCGTAATTAATCAGTTTTGCTGAGAAAAAATGCTTCAATAAAAACAAAAAAATACCCCCAGAAATACAGGATATAACGTCACTGTAGCGAACATCTTGGATTCTGTTACATTTTCTGCTGGCGCTTGTCCCTTCATTTCTCTAAGGGGTTGCAAAAATATTCGGCAGATTCCAACAAGCCCAAGCCTGGTCGGGTTAAACCTATTCTCGTCAGCTAATACAATCTTCATTGAAAACAGATCAGTTTGATTTAGAAATGTTATAGTCTAATCTGAGCTGTCTCGAGCGACCTGTCTCTGTACCGTTGTCCCCGCACATTGATTTTTGTCGCGCTATGTTTCGCTAGTGCATAAAATATAGTATTTGCGAGTGTATCATTAGACCTATAAGCGCCAGTTGACCGATTTTATTCCACAATTACTCCGGATATTCTCCAGGTGGACGTGATCTTCGGAATTGCACGTCAATCCTCCTCTTTACGGTCATAGAAAATCCTCTTCGGCCTTAGAGCAATCTTTTTTCCCCTGATTGACGTTCCGTATTGTGACTGATGGTCGCAGCATATATCGATCATATGCTCATATCTCCAAAAGGTCCTGTTTGTTACCTTTTCTGGACAAGCCTGCGATTCCCGAGTGTGAAAAGGAATATGACCCTACTCCATGCGGCTCACGAGCTTGAGAAGGAATGACCAAAACGTTGTCATATGACTAAAATATAGTTCAAATCGACGTTAAATCATATTCACGCAATCACTCACCTTTTTTTATTTCCCGTCCGCATAATAACATTCTCGGATAACGCTCGCATAATACACGATTCAGAACTACACATTACCAGTAATGAAATGGACCTTTATAGAAGCTCTGTGATTGGTTGGATATCTTTTCAATTTTCTCCACGAACCAATAAAAATACCGGGTTTGTTTTTGAATATTTGAATTGACCAATCAAGTGTTTCAACACAGGAATGTATTTCTTGATGCCGGGGAGTTTCTTAAAAATCATGTGAAGAATTGAAACAAGAAATATCTTCAAAAAATGATGGGCGACGGAATGTAAATGGAGAATGTGCAAAATGCTTATTCTACATAATAAGTACTCTTTGAAGTATTTAATTGAATATTTGGCAGAGCAGATTTTGCAGGTGTAACCACTTCTTTCTACTTACCATTCGGCGTTTTTCTTCCTTAACGGGCAAGGAATGGTCAGTGCCAACGTGTATCATTGTCTACAATGATGGCGGCGCATCAATAGCTATCTAGGTGATCTGGCAGTTTTAATACCCGGTTCTTATGTGACAAGCCTTAAATCGGGAAATTCTACAGATCCTAATTATCTACTTCATAAGTAGTAAACCAAGTCACTGGGCATGGTGAGTTTTGATAAGGAGTACATTTGGTGTAATTCTATTCGTTTAAAATCGCCAGTCAGTCAATTACATAAAATACCCTCATTGGATACGTAAATCTTCGTCTTTCGGTTATTACCGTCAAAAGGAGGCAAGACAGAGGAAGGCGGATCTTTTTAGTCGGGTAAAAGAAGACTGTATTTTAGGTTATTTGAAAGAAATCGGTTTGTTTATGGGCTTTCTTTTGGTGTGTTGTGTTGATTACTTCTGGATTGCTGGGTTGTTGACTTGTTCTTGTCAGAATATTTAGTATTTTGTTTGATCGTCGCTATATAGCTGAAATATTGCTGAACGCGACATTAAACCTTAATTCTCTCTCTCTCTCTCTCTCTCAATGGTAGATCGCTCGCCTCGCAAGTTGAAGGTCCCTGGGTCGATCCCGGGCCAAGTCATACCAAAAGACGTAAGGCCGAACCAGCGTGGATCACAAGTAAGTAGTCAGGTTTTGAAAAAATACATCATCTCCAAAGTCACTCACAATAGAGATCTGAAACTTTGTGTGTACTTTTTAGTGTCTTGTGGTGGCACATATGGCTGTGTCTTTAACAATATTGCGATAAAAAAAATAATTTTAGTCAACTGTGTCCATTTTTGGTGCGCCAAGTCTCAATTTTGGAAGTTCTTCAAAAAGCCTTTTGAGTAATAAAATTTGAACCTTCACGATACCCAGCTAGAATGTATGTTTGAATTGTTTAATTCAGAAGAATATTTATTAACGCCGAAACTTTTTATATCACGCAAATGTCCCGTTATGTGGTCATTATCTTTGGCTGGAAAACAGAACATTGAAAGACTAAACATTTGTTTAACTAAACATTATACAGGCGTCATATTTATTAAACAAAACGGTATTTGAGTTCATAAAAATGAGAATTGGTGCATCAAAAGTTACCAAGTTGACAACAATTTTAAAGATAAACATTTTTTTAAGTTATTTTTCACAATACTTCAAAGAGTAAACACATAAAATGTCAGCCCTCTATTTGGTGTAAATTGGGAGATATTGCATTTTTTCAACGTGAAATCTTGTAATGTGTGACTGGTAAGTGGTACTGTCTCAACCTCCCCACAGCGCATGCTCCATTTCAAGGCTCATCCCTGCCCTCAGTATCGGACGTGGCTATGACGAAGGGGCGGTTCAGCTTACATCCTACCGAATAACTGCCTCAGTTTTACCCATGGGTGAACTACTTTTCGTATGCTTACTCAGATCAACTGGGAAAATGAACTATAGAACATTTTGTTTTATCGCTATATACACAGACACAGAAGTGAAAAGCTATCGGAAAATCGACAAATACCGATTTAAATGTTTTCTGATGTCACTTCCGGCGGTGTGCGCTCGGGCGGGAATCCGGTCCGAAAATCGGACTGATGGCAGGGGTATTGCCTCAGTGAGGGTGGCACTGTCTACGGAGCAGAACTGAAATAAAAAGTCTACTTAAAAATAGCTCCCACACGTGGATAAACGAGCAACGTGATCGATGAAGAAAGGTGAGGACCTCAGCATTGATTGGGTCAATTTTTATGTCATTCCATCTTTATATATTGCAGATAAATCTTCGGAAATGCATGATAAAGCAAAAATAACATAAAAACAGGTCACATGCACAGGATATGTTTGTTTTCCAATAAGTTGATCTGTGTAACGTTGGTGATGCCCTGAAGGCGACTCGATGACAGGATGTAAATGTCGATCACGTCAAGATTTTGGTTTCTTCAGATTTCACTTATCCAAAGCAAGAAGAAGTGGATAGATAATCTACTGATTAATCCCTCCCTACATGAGGATGTGTATCCAGCGGATGCAAAGCCTCTACTTCCTCTGCCGTTTCCGCCACAGCGATCGTTAAGGTCATCCGTAACTCTGTTTTAGAATCTACATGTGTGTGTGTGTGTGTGTGTGTGTGTGTGTGTGTGTGGGGAGGGGGGTAAATACCAATGAGTGTGTGGGGAGGGGGGGGAAATATCAATGAGTGTGTGGGGAGGGGGTTAAATATCAATGAGTGTGTGGGGGGGGTAAATATCAATGAGTGTGTGGGGAGGGGGTTAAATATCAATGAGTGTGTGGGGAGGGGGTTAAATATCAATGAGTGTGTGGGAAGGGTAAATATCAATGAGTGTGTGGGGAGGGTTAAATATCCCAATGAGTGTGTGGGGAGGTAAATATCAATGAGTGTGTGGGGAGGGGTTAAATATCAGCCAGGTGATGTGTTGGGAGGGGTTAAATATCAATGAGTGTGTGGGGAGGGGGGTTAAATATCAATGAGTGTGTGGGGAGGGGGGTTAAATATCAATGAGTGTGTGGGGAGGGGGGATTAAATATCAATGAGTGTGTGGGGAGGGGGTTAAATATCAATGAGTGTGTGGGGAGGGGGTAAATATCAATGAGTGTGTGGGGAGGGGTTAAATATCAATGAGTGTGTGGGGAGGGGGATTAAATATCAATGAGTGTGTGGGGAATTGGGGTTAAATATCATTGAGTGTGTGGGGAGGTAAATATCCAATGAGTGTGTAAGGAGGGTTAAATATCAATGAGTGTGT
>JAVTVY010031747.1:0-12276 GCA_036873755.1 Hanleya hanleyi
ATAATTGCACAATGTTTTGCTTGCAAGCGTTCATTTTATAATCAAGTTATAATGTATAAGCCAGACTCAACAAGAACAACTCATGCTTTTGTTCTTGTTTATCAGTTTAAGAATTGTGATTTGAGAAAAAATAGACTTGCCTTTCTTATGAGTGAATTCATTGTTTTTTTCTGTTTTATTTTTGTTTTTTTTTTAAGAAAATAAAATGAAAATTATGAAATCTAAATAAATTAACTTAGTAAAATTATTCCACTTATCATTAAAAAACATACATACATTTTTTGTTGTTATTCTTTGGAGTAATGTCCTTCAATTGGAAAAAATAATAGGAAATATTCAGTTTCTAAAACATTTTCCCACGGATATTCTCACAGGAGTTGTCTTACCTGCAGGTGGCGCTTCGATATTTTGCATGTCTTGTTGTTGTTGCAAGATTATTTTCAACTCGCGACGGTAGATAGAAGTACCTGTGCGTGAGATGTTGAACTTCCAACAAATTCACGAAGTACTTGATATCTGTTGGTGGAAGAGGTCAGAAACAGAATACTACTGCTGTATTATGAACTATCAACGACGCGGATGATCTTTTGGTAAATATTCTGCTATGCTGAGAGTTTTTGCTGGGAAGATATGGACCAATCAACGGACATCCCGCTCTCCTTCTGCGGAGATGTCTCGTGCTGCGATAACCGCCAATTTCAGACCGCGATTTTCGCTGTTCGGTTATTGACCGGGTTTATTTTTTTTGTGTGTGTTTCTGCAAGGATTATCTATGTCATAAATGAACACTTTTTTATAACAAATTCAACTGGAGTTGATTTAGTTTTTAACGAAGACTAATAAATGCAGTAAAATTGGTCACACGACTGTCAGATGTGCTTTCAGAACAACAACAACACATCTGGTAAGTAATTTGCGTTCACGTACAATTAGTCCATGGGCCCAGACCAGAAATTCCACTTGTCGGTACCATCTAAGGAAACCAATCCTGGTTATGATTTTTTAATTGGTGTATATATATAGATCATATTTTGATGTGATAACCATTGCAGACTGGCAGCTTATTGGTAGTTTTCATCTCTGGAATGTACCCACCCTCCGCATAATGAAAGCGAAAAGGCAAACTCGGAAACATTCACTAATGATGCAATTGCTGTTTCCACATGGGGCTAGAATGAACTACAAACCACAAATACATGTCTGAAATGCTTTATTTATACCATCCGAATAATCCTTTCTGTCATTCCTGAAGGCAGAATTTGTTTTATGGCAGAAAGGGGCGAACAATAGGGCCTATCAAAATGTTGTTGATATGTGATTTTCAGTACATTTTAATTTATAATATTGTCATACAAGTTCCCTGGGGAGTGCTACTGAACCGCAGTAGCCTACAACATGCACATGTTTTTACCACAGTTATAGGAATTGTCCTTCCCCTACCCTAGTTCCAACAAGCGTCCAAAAAGTGAAATTTATGTATAACCCAAATTTCACCACGCTACTGTGGCATGTTTATGTACTATGTTTTACTCATGCATATTTGTAGCCATGAATGTATGTGATTGTGCCAAAACATTCACACCATGGATCAATAGTCTAGTCTTCATCACTGTTATCAGCATCAGAGTCCTCGAGGTATAGTATAATAAATACTGGTCCTAGGGGGCCACACCTGCAATAACACTGGTGAAAACCCAGACTCCTACTTGCCCGTTTTGTTTTCATGGTTGGGAGTCTGGGTTTTCGCCAGTGTTATTGCAGGTGTGGCCCCCTAGGACCAGTATTTATTATAAGGAGTCTGGGTTTTCACCAGTGTTATTGCAGGTGTGGCCCCCTAGGACCAGTATTTATTATACTATATGACTTGGCTTCGTGTCTCGCTGGTTCAACACGTGTATCGAAGTTGACCTTTGGTCTTCTTTGATCCTTGTAGTAATTTCTGTGGAATTACCCAGACCCGACCATGATTGCCCGTGGTGAACTATACCTCCAGTCAATTGCCCGTGGTGAACTATACCTCCAGTCAAAACAGAAGACAACTATTACTGTCCTGCTAGACTTGCCTGCATTGTCATATTTCCGGTATATCTGTATGTGCTATACAAACCAGCAGATATCTAAAGCCGCATATACCGTTGTCTTGATAAGAGACCTCGGCCTCCATTGTCATATGGTTTATCTGCATGTGCTAAACAAACCAGCAGGTACTTTGTTCTTGCGCCATATTGCCCATATAATATCATCTCTTTACACGGCACAAAGCCACGGAGAGATATTCACTATACCCATAGACAGTATGGCTAGACGGAAACTGGAGAAGAAAGCAAAAACCAGCTGTCAAATTTCTCGTTTTCTCAAACACAAAGAATATAATCTTGTGCACAGAAGGACATTAGAAATCAATGCAGCTAATGCAGTATGAGTCTGACATACAAGTTAATTATACTGTGTCAGTCTGAATACTACATTTTTCATATTTATTTTAATACATTCTGAGAGGTGCGATATACACTAATTCGCCTACACTGTACTGAACAGACAGCTGCGCTTTTAATACAGGCTCGCCAAGTCGAGAAAATATATTTATCTCTGTCTCAATCAGCCTATACACTGGCTGTGCCACACTGATGGGTAAACTGACCGGAGCTTGAGCAAAAAGAGGGGATTGCAGCAAACAATGCAGCCCTGTGTGAGCGCCAAAATTATCCAATGAGATTCACCAAAGAGTGGACCAATCAGCGCACACCAGAAACATTTCTGTCCTATCAGAGAACACCTGCTAGGTATATAGCCTATACATTTGCCAATGCCCGGCCATCTCTTTACACGGCACAAAGCCACGGAGAGATATTCAGTACCCATAGACAATATGGCTAGACGGAAACTAAAGAAGAAGGCTATTACCAGCCGTCATTTTTCTCGCTTTCTCAAACACAAAGAATATAATCTTGTGCACAGAAGGACGAGCTGATAAAAACAATACCACCGTAATTCTTATAAAAAGGACTACATAGTGGAAGCGCAAAGACAGCTGTACGATGGTATACATTATACCGACATAAAATCCATGAATATGGAAAACACCATGAAAATGGTACGGTACTTCAGACAGTCGCTAGGCTGAATGCTAGTGGAGTTCTTAGTCAGAGACTTTGAATTTTCTGCTGAAAGTTTCGACCAGGAAGCCTACACCATATCTCCTACCAATAATACATAAGGTAGAAGAGGCTATTAAAAAACTTGATCCTGTAAAACCTGAGCTACCTCAATGCGGGGCCCCTACTGAAAAACTAGGGCGCTACCTGGATTTCTTCTTATCCCCATAGTGTGGGAACGAGAAACCTACTCAGCCGATACTTCAGTATTCATCAATGGGATACCAACTGATACGTTACTTATTACGTATGACATTACCTCGTTATACACGAACCTCGGATTCAATGAAATCCTAGAAGCACTAAAAAGTGATCTGACTACCTATACGAAAACATGGATTATATATCCAAAAACCTCCCATCGATCTGTTGCTAGAAATGGCACGATTGATTCTTGAAAAGTATGAATCCAGGTTTCAGGACTAACACTTCAGACATATTGTCGGAGCATCACGGGGAGCAGTCCCTTCCCTGGAACTGTGCGATATAGCGATATACAAGCATATCAATCAGCTAATTGCCACATTCCCACACAAAGAAATGATTATATTACACAAACTTTTCGGGATGATGGCTTCATACTGCTACAGGCAAATAAAGCCGTAGCTTAGAGTTTCTTTGAGATGGCTAATAACGCACATCCTCTATTGAAATTCACGTATGAAATATCTGAAAACGAGGCGAATTATCTAGACGTTGCCGTTTTCAAGGGGAAGAGATATTTGACTGACTCAATACTTGATGTGAAATCCTAAACAAAGCTAACTGAATAAGCACCACGGGGAGCAGTCCCTTCCCCGGAACTGTGCGATATAGCGATATATAAGCATATCAATCAGCTAATTGCCACATTCCCACACAAAGAAATGATTATATTACACAAACTTTTCGGGATGATGGCTTCATACTACTACAGGCAAATAATGCCGTAGCTGAGAGTTGCTTTGAGATGGCTAATAACGCACATACTCCATTGAAATTCACGTATGAAATATCTGAAAACGAGGTCAATTATCTAGACGTTGCCGTTTTCAAGGGGAAAAGATGTTCGACTGACTCAATACTTGATGTGAAATGCTAAACAAAGCCAACTGAAACCTACAAATACCTATACAGCAAATCAGCACATTACGGGAGAACTGAAAGATATGTATACGAAACTGCAATAATAATGCAGACTACATAGACTAGTCAGAATACTTCAAGCAAAAGCTTAAAATGAGAGGATACTCTACCTCGGAAATTACCGACAGAAACAAATACCTCAAGAGGAACGAGGGTATACAGAATAAGTCTACTGAAACGACGTATGCGTCATAACGACTTTCAATCCATACACGAAATGGCTGAAAGGGATCTTAAAGAAATACTGGATCACAAACAAACATGCCGAAAACTTTACCAGCCAGCCACAATTATGCTATAGGCGGGGTAAAAGCATCAGTGAAATACTGAAAAAATAAAATCTGACCATAACGGTCAATGCGTATAGGCTCCCTGATGAGGGTTTCGCTGGTCAGAAATAAGAATTTTCGACCTAAAATAACCCGAAACTTGCACCCACAGATACTAAACAATGAATACTAGGTATAACCTAGAAAACAAAACGGGCAAGTAGGAGTCTGGGTTTTCACCAGTGTTATTGCAGGTGTGGCCCTCTAGGACCAGTATTTATTATACAATACACTTATGACATTATAAAATACATTTATATACTTTCCAGTGTGCACAACCTGAAACATTTCTGGTGGGGCGAAAGATTATATCAAATTTGAGCTACATTGTAATTTTCATATATTCAGCTGCAATGTGCATTTCGGGGGTATGGGAAGGAAAAATTCTACAACTTTGTTGAAACCAGCTGGATGGTCCTCCTTTGTACTTCCCTGCAAACAAGGTACATATGGGTAGCTCATCCATTAGGACTGTGGCACTTATATGGGACACACAACATTCCGTAAATAATGATAATAATAAATCCGCAAAATTTCACAAAATCCAGCGTGCAAATCAGCCGTTTGAATACCAAACTAAAGCATGTGCCTCAAGATGGGAAGTATGCTTGTTGTAACTGTGCAGATAACAATTCTGGATATCCGGAGCTGTTATTGAATGATATTACCTTCATGGGATGTGTCAGTAGTCCATTGTGTGATTTTCCCCCAAAAGTCAATATCTCAGAATGGTAAAATGGTAAAAATGCAAAATATACACTAAGCTGCTCTTCTGGAACGGTTATCACATATTGAAATAATCATATAGTCCCTACCAATAACTTAGTAGCCCTAAAGTTTGGTTTCCTCTGATGGTACCGATATATGCCTGGGCCCATGGACTAAATGTATTTCAAGTGTTAGTCAATAAAGTTTTGTGGTTTTGTCTTTCATCATGTTTTATCCCACTTGATCCAAGTTCGTTATCAACAACAATCAGGTTCAGTAAGATCCGTTTGTGTTTGGTCTCCGTTGGCAGTTTGCAAAACAAACACAAATTTATGCAACACGCTCGTTATGCAGATAGTTTTGTTTTCTTCATAATTTAGAGGAATTGATATTCTTCCCAAATCATGAGATGAACTTTTTATTTAATTGCTTTTCCGACCTTTTTAATAAAATTCAAAAGTGTGAATAATTTTGTGAAATAAATATTGCAAAAAATGACAAAACTATAACTTAATTATTTCTTGTTCTGCTGTTGATGTGGTCTTACAAAAGTAATTAATTAGTTATTTATTGGCTGTAATATGACATGTATAAACATTTTCTTGTAAGAGTCTCAATTCCTGGTGTCTTTTGGACATTTAGCTGCAATTTTGAAGAATATCCTTGCACTGAAATTTCACCTTTCAGTCATTACTGTTATTTCACTGAAATCTCACTGAAATTTCGATCACATTTTGATCTTTTATTATTGTGTTGAAATTTTGCTGAGATCCCACAGAAATTTCACTGACATTTCACTGAATTTCTACCTTTTCTTTCAGTGTTATTTCAATGAAATTCCACTGAAATTTCACTGAAATTTCACTGAATTTCTACCTTTTCTTTCAGTGTTATTTCAATGAAATTCCACTGAAATTTCACTGAATTTCTACCTTTTCTTTCAGTGTTATTTCAATGAAATTCCACTGAAATTTCACTGAATTTCTACCTTTTCTTTCAGTGTTATTTCAATGAAATTCCACTGAAATTTCACTGAATTTCTACCTTTTCTTTCAGTGTTATTTCAATGAAATTCCACTGAAATTTTGGTCGAAATCACTGAGATCCCACAGAAATTTAATAGAAATTTCACTGATATTTCACTGGTATTTCTACCTTTTCTTTCACTGTTATTTCAATGAAATTTTGCCGAAATTCCACTGAAATTTCACTGAGATTTTGGTCTGATTTTCAGTATATACGGTTTAATATGACGTAAATATTCCAAATGGTATCAGGCCTGGAGGGAAGACTATTAAAGATAGAGGGATGATATTACAAATTCATAATCTACTCCTCATTACCTTTCCAAAGATATATAGAACATGTATGTAGCAGGCCAGATTCTATATATAAAGTGACATGACATGCCTGCTCTATTCTATATGATATAACGGTCAATATCGCATGAAATGAAACTTTTATCTGCCCTGTTTTGGCCAAATCTGCCCCAATCAACTTGATTTTCTCACAGAATATCAGGAATGATGCATACAGTCTAAAATAATTACAATAGTGATCATTAGTGTACAAATTTTGCCCTCAGATTGCTTTTTGTATGGGTAAAGGGCCCCATATATACGGTTTAATATGACGTAAATATTCCAAATGGTATCAGGCCTGGAATGAAGACTATTAAAGATAGAGGGCTGATATTTTAAATTCATAATCTACTCCTCATTACCTCTCCAAAGATATATAGAATATGTATGTAGCAGGCCAGATTCTATATATAAAGTGACATGACATGCCTGCTCTATTCTATATGATATAACGGTCAATATCGCATGAAATGAAACTTTTATCTGCCCTGTTTTGGCCAAATCTGCCCCAATCAACTTGATTTTCTCACAGAATATCAGGAATGATGCATACAGTCTAAAATAATTACAATAGTGATCATTAGTGTACAAATTTTGCCCTCAGATCGCTCTTTGTATGGGTAAAAGGCCCCATATATACGGTATAATATGGCGTAAATATTCCAAATGATATCAGGCCTGGAGGGAAGACTATTAAAGATAGAGGGATGATATTACAAATTCATAATCTACTCCTCATTACCTTTCCCAAGATATATAGAACATATATGTAGTGGGCCAGTTTCTCCATATAAAGTCACATGACCAACCTGATCTATTCGATATGATATAACGGTCAATATCGCATGAAATGAAGCTGTGATCTGCACTGTGTCGGCCAAATCTGCCCCAATCAACCTGATTTTTTTACAGAATATCCAGAAAGATGCATACAGTCTAATCATTGATGTTTAGTGTACACCGTTTGCCCTCAGATTGATGTTTGTATGGGAAAGGGCCCCCACTGTATACGGTTTAATTTGCTTTTTCCGAATTTTTTGTTTGATTTTAAATATTTTCCCAACCAAACTCTGGTGTGTTAGAGTGCATGAATACGCACATAATCTAACCCAGTTAAGTTTTGTTAAATATAAAAGGTTGCCCTAACCCTCTGGGCAAAATCGCAGCTAAGTGGTAAAATCCAAATTTTGGGGGTGGGGAAAATTGGTTTTGGGCATTAACGCTAAACCATTTGGGCGAAGTTTCCCAAATTTGGTGAGACATTAGAGGGGGCATTCGCACTTAAGATGAAGTGGTTTTGGTTGACAACAGAAGTAAATATGGTGTAACCCCCGACACCCAAAAAAAGTTAAGCGGTAAAATCCAAAAACCAATATTGGTTACTATGGTTACTACCAAAAAAACAACTAGTGTGGAGAGGTGTATAGGAGGTGTAGATGTTCTAACCAAAAGTTGGTATAAGCCAGACACATTTTTACCAAAAACTAACCATAAAAATCTTTTTTGTGGATTTTTAGCACATAGCCCCGCACTTAGGTCAGCCCTAGGGCTCAGGTCAAGGTCATGCAAAAATGCGGCGGACATCTTGGAAAAAGGCGTATAAGGTCCATTTGCATCAATTCCAGCAAAAAGAAATGAAATTCAAAGAAAAGTTTGGAATCTAGGCCATAACCATTGTTTTTTCTTATCTAGACTGGAAGTCAAAAAAACTTATGTAGGTCATCCTAGTGTAGTGGGAAGGAAAGCCTATTTAACCCTCTAAGTGATTAAAGTGTCATTGCCTACTATTTCCTAGAACTTCCGGTTATACATCTTACCAAAATTTTCGCTAAGTGGTAAGGTACAAATTTGTTAAAGTCGGCCGCCAATGTAGAAAATCGACCTATAGGATAAGCTATCCAACCGATTGTTACCAAATTTACACACATGAGAGCTACCAACATGCTCTACGTGCCCACCAAGTTTGGTGGCAATCGAATAATTAATAAAGAATATTTTGAATAACCGCGAAAATTTTCGCATTTTGGACATCAGGCCAGTTTCAACGTACAGTAAATGGCATTCCCAACCTACCTGGATTTTTTGGCAAAATCGCTCTAAAATTTTTCCTGGGCTCTAATCCCTTGCGTTTTTAGGGGCACTAAGGGAAATCAATAACCCTCTATCGAATGGTGATATTTATTTTTAGATCAGACTACAAGAAGTAGGTCAATCGGGTACCCTTGGATTTTACCACATAGGGAAATTTTTAAATCAATTTTTTCAGTGTATCCCAAGGGATGATCCTGACCTTGTTAGGCTAGCCTTGAAGGCCTTTGAGCCCTCTATAATCTAACAAACTAATAACTGATAACCCCCCAATTGCATGTGCAGTGGGCCGGAAATCGTCTCATAACCGCAGCTAAGAGAAAAAAATCCAATTTGGATTTTACCACTTAGGGTTATCTGTCTGCTAATTAGGGTTAGGGTTAGCTCGCACCTTAACCCTATGCGGTAAACTTCCACACCCAAGTGACATCTTCCAAATCTAAGTGACATATGCCAACTTGTTAAGTGGTCACTTCCAAATCTAAGTGACAAGTTCCATGGAAGCACCGCTTAGCTAGTTGGCATCTGTCACTTACATTGGAAGCTAACCGCTTAGATGTCACTTAGGGTTGGAAGCACCGCTTAGGAGTGGAGAGTGTCGTTTAGAGACCTATGTACGTCAGGGTTCTGACCTATATGGCAAAGTAGGTCACATGAAGGTGAGTTGACCTGACCTATTAAAAGTTGTCCTTGACCTATTTTAGAGGTGAGGGTTATAGGTCAAAGTTCTTGATTTGCCTATACATTAACAGACCCTTATCTGGAAGTTGTCGCTTAGGTTGGACTTAGCCTAATTTTGCGTTTTTTGATCAATTTAATTTTCATATGCCCAAGTATTTGGATCATTAACAAACTAACAAGCTAACGTTGACCCAAAAGAATAAGTACACTCACAAAAAAAAATTGGGTCAGTAGGTCAAGTCGTACTATAGAGGGTTATTGATCGAATATTTTTGGAAGTTGTCACTTAGTTGGGATTCACATATGCCCATCCCAAAATATTTGGGTCAGTAACAAACTAACAAGCTAACGTTGACCCAAAACAAGTACACTCACAAACAGAAAATTGGGTCACTTGGTCAAGTCGTACTATAGAGGGTTATTGATCGAATAGCTTGGAAGTTGTCACTTAGTTCAAGACTCACATATGCCCAGCCCAAAATATTTGGGTCAGTAATAAAGTAACATGTTAATGTTGACCCAAAACAAAAAGGACACTCCCAAACGAAAAATTGGGTCAGTAGGTCAAGTCCTACTGTAGGGGGTTATTGATCGAATATTTTTGGAAGTTGGGACTTAGATTTTCTCTCTTGAAAAAATTGTAAAAAATAAAGTTAGAGGTCTAGGTCAATTTCGACCGAAAAAGGAGCAAAAATGAGCTATTTTATCGTTCAAAAATTTGCCAAGAAAAAAGTTAAAGGAGTAGCGCAACGGGGATTGCAGTCCTGTATTTACTTTTTGATGGGCTATCCCGCAAAAAAGTTTCCGGTCAATCGGTGGCAAAAAATATTTTGGCCCAAAAATTTACTAAAATTTTTTTTTTTGCCAAAAATTTTTTTTCCTCAGATTGATCCGAAACTTTTTTTTATGATAGCCCATCAAAAACTGAGTACAGGACTGCAATTCCCGTTGCGCTACGCCTTCAACTTTTTTTTTTGGCAAATTTTTGAACGATAAAATGGCTCTTTTTCGGTCGATTTTTTTGTGTCTCCGATTCGCTCCAAATTTGGTGAGGTAATAGTACGGACCTAGTTGATTACAAATCTGTAAAAATTGACCTAGACCTCACACTTTTTTTTTTACGAATTTTTGAAATATTGAAAATCGAACCAGCCTAGCGAAATTTGAGTCGAAAATTCGAACTTCACCGATTTACCTCAAACTATGTACTGAAGTATTTTGGAGGTAAAGGATCACGAATCCGAGGTCAGATTTGACCTTTAAGGTGACCTTGGCATGACTTTGGCCTTGTCGCAAGATTTGACCTTCATCGATTGACTTGAAAATTTGCACATAAGTACTCTCTTGGTCACTGATTACGAATCCGCACTCAGATTTGACCTTGATCTTGACCTTGTCTTTGAAAACTAGTCGAAAATAAATTTTACCTTAATTATTAAATAATTAAATTTATTAAAATCATTTTAACCCAGGCTTCTATGGACAGACATTTTGACATATACAAGGGTGAAGGTCTATTGATTATATATTGAGGGGACGTTAGCCAGCATTGAGCTGTTTCCAGCCGTGGCTGCGTGGAAGCCTCCCCAATGCACGGTCTTTTTTTTTGGTGGGGCATAAATCTTCCCAATTTTTTGCATTTTTTGTTTCTTGTTTTTTTCTTTCTTTTTTTTGCGGGGCATAAAACATCCCAGGTTTTTTTTTTATTTACAATCAGATGAAATCACTACTGAAGCATGGCCTTCCTCTTTCGGATCTCCGTCCTCAGACGATCGCAAAGTCGCTTTGCGCCATATTTATTCAGGAGGCACAGTCCTCTCTCGTCTTGGCCCATTAGCAGACGCATTTCTTGCTGCTGCATTGGCAGCAGCAGGTCTAAGTGACACCCACACATGGCGAACAAGGTCTCCACAGCTTCCTTAGTGAAGGTTCTTCTACCAACATCCGCCGGGTTTGCTGTTGACATTTGGCTCTTGATTGATGTGCCCTTTGATATCCTCTCATTTTCTGCCATAAGGCTCAACACAGACTGTATTGTTTCCTCTTCGTTTGCCTCTTCTGAACATTCTGACGTGTCTTTCGCTAGGGTTTCGTCTTTCGTGTCTGCTTCATGGTCTCTTCTAGGTCGCCCGAAAGCATCGTATGTTCTAAAAGAAGCATGTGAATAAACATTAGCAAATTTAGCAGGCATGCTTTCACAATTTGAAAAGTCGTCAAAATATGCTTTTTTTATCGCTGCCTGTTACACTCATTACCTTTCTGTGTCCTTCTTTACAGTCATGTTCTCGGAGCTCTCGGGGATGTCGGGGCTCTCCTCCGGAACATTGCGAGTCATGGGGGATTCATCATCCTCGGGTGTGTTTCCTTTGGCGCTGAAAAACGGAAATCGTAGAGCGAAATAACAATATGTTGCCTATTCTCATCCTATTGATTTTTTTAGTTTTTAGTTCTACAACTTACCTCTTTTTCAGTTGCTTTGGTCGGAAGCTCTCCCGGATCTTACTTCCAATTTCTGCACTCACCTGGCGCGTCCGCGCCAGGACATAATACCCCTCTGCTGTGGCTTGTGTGTGGGTCATTTGCCGAGCCAATTCGGTCCGCAGCTCCGGGTGGACCTGCCACATTTTGGTGGCGACGCTTTTTCTTAGTATGTCCTGATTTATGTTCCTTCCTATGACGGCTTTATACTTTCGATTGATGAGTTCCATAAGTTTTCCCGAGGTAAATGCTCGACCTGTTTGGTGTTTTACAAAGAATGCATCCTCTTGTCTGGCCTCAGGCCTGCCCATCTCCGAGTTCAGTGGGAGCCGGATTTTCTCCAGAAATCGC
>JAVTVY010031748.1:0-13524 GCA_036873755.1 Hanleya hanleyi
TGCTTTAGAAGAGTTGTAAATATATATAATACAATGGAACTACCTCATGTAGACCTTGAATATCCCGATTTTTCCACAAAGAATATTTATAAATCAAATTGATTTTGACTTTGAAATATTGATCTTAGTCAAATTTCTGGTTTCAATCTCGCCGATGGTGCCAACTCGTCTATCTTCTATTTCTTCTGAGGAAACCACAGAAACCACCTCCGCTAGATTCATCATTATGGTATATAGATGATCACAGATATAATACATCCGCTAGATTCATTATTGTAGTATATCATCTACAAAGATGACCACAGATATAATACATTTGCTAGATTCATTATTGTGGTATATCATCTACCAAAATGACCACAGATATAATATATCCGCTAGATTGTAGTATATCATCTACATAGATGACCACAGATATAATACAACCGCTAGATTCATTATTGTGGTATATCATCGACATAGATGACCACAGATATAATACATCCGCTAGATTCATTATTGTGGTATATCATCTACAAAGATGACCACAGATATAATACATCCGCTAGATTCATTATTGTGGTATATCATCTACATAGATGACCACAGATATAATACATCCGCTAGATTCATTAATGTGGTATATCATCTACAAAGATGACCACAGATATAATACATCCGCTAGATTCATTATTGTGGTATATCATCTACAAAGATGACCACAGATATAATACATCCGCTAGATTTATTATTGTGGTATATCATCTACAAAGATCACCACAGATATAATACATCCGCTAGATTCATTATTGTGGTATATCATCTACAAAGATGACCACAGATATAATACATCCGCTAGATTCATTATTGTAGTATATCATCTACAAAGATGACCACAGATATAATACATCCGCTAGATTCATTATTGTGGTATATCATCTACAAAGATGACCACAGATATAATACATTTGCTAGATTCATTATTGTGGTATATCATCTACAAAAATGACCACAGATATAATACATTTGCTAGATTCATTATTGTGGGATATCATCTACAAAGATGACCACAGATATAATACATCCGCTAGATTCATTATTGTGGTATATCATCTACATAGATGACCACAGATATAATACATCCGCTAGATTCATTATAGCCATGCAATCATGATACTATTTTATTTTCGCGAACACATTGCTCCTCCTGTACATCCACCGGGATCCATCTTGGAACTTTGACCAGTTCTTTGTGAATCGAAGTCATCAGTAGTGGTGCTCAGCTGGTTCGATGGGTCACTTTACGCCTTACTGCTTCTTTCAGCGCTGAAGTAATGTCCGTGCCCAGGATTCAGCTATAACTTTCCAAATTATATTCAACACTAACCGGATTACCATACCACTTTGGTGGAATAAAAGGCCGATTAAGGTAGGAGAAGACAGGTGGTGTGGTGTGGAAGAGCCAAGCGAGAATAAACCTATTTTCTACAGTGGCTGAAAGCAATTACTCTGGACGATCTAATGTGACGTAATTCAATAAACGTAGACGTAAGACGTAATTAAATTGTATCAGAATTGCTTTAGAAGAGTTGTAAATATATATAATACAATGGAACTACCTCATGTAGACCTTGAATATCCCGATTTTTCCACAAAGAATATTTATGAATCAAAGTGATTTTGACTTTGAAATATTGATCTTAGTCAAATTTCTGGTTTCAATCTCGCCGATGGTGCCAACTCGTCTATCTTCTATTTCTTCTGAGGAAACCACAGAAACCACCTCCGCTAGATTCATCATTATGGTATATAGATGATCACAGATATAATACATTTGCTAGATTCATTATTGTGGTATATCATCTACCAAAATGACCACAGATATAATATATCCGCTAGATTGTAGTATATCATCTACATAGATGACCACAGATATAATACAACCGCTAGATTCATTATTGTGGTATATCATCTACAAAGATGACCACAGATATAATACATCCGCTAGATTCATTTTTGTGGTATATCATCTACATAGATGACCACAGATATAATACATCCGCTAGATTCATTATTGTGGTATATCATCTACATAGATGACCACAGATATAATACATCCGCTAGATTCATTATTGTGGTATATCATCTACAAAGATGACCACAGATATAATACATCCGCTAGATTCATTATTGTGTTATATCATCTACATAGATGCCCACAGATATAATACATCCGCTAGATTCATTATTGTGGTATATCATCTACATAGATGACCACAGATATAATACATCCGCTAGATTCATTATTGTGGTATATCATCTACATAGATGACCACAGATATAATACATCCGCTAGATTCATTATTGTGGTATATCATCTACAAAGATGACCACAGATATATTTCATCTGCTAGATTCATTCTTGTGGTATATCATCTACAAAGATGACCACAGATATAACACATTTGCTAGATTCATTATTGTGGTATATCATCTACAAAGATGACCACAGATATAATACATCCGCTAGATTCATTATTGTGGTATATCATCTACAAAGATGACCACAGATATAATACATTTGCTAGATTCATTATTGTGGTATATCATCTACAAAAATGACCACAGATATAATACATTTGCTAGATTCATTATTGTGGTATATCATCTACAAAGATGACCACAGATATAATACATCCGCTTGATTCAGTATTGTGGTATATCATCTACAAAGATGACCACAGATATAATACCTTTGCTAGATTCATTATTGTGGTATATCACCTACAAAAATGACCACAGATATAATACATTTGCTAGATTCATTATTGTGGTATATCATCTACAAAGATGACCACAGATATAATACATCCGCTAGATTCATTATTGTGGTATATCATCTACAAAGACGACCACAGATATAATACATCCGCTAGATTCATTATTGTGGTATATCATCTACAAAGATGACCACAGATATAATACATCCGCTAGATTCATTATTGTGGTATATCATCTACATAGATGACCACAGATATAATACATCCGCTAGATTCATTATAGCCATGCAATCATGATACTATTTTATTTTCGCGAAGACATTGCTCCTCCTGTACATCCACCGGGATCCATCTTGGAACTTTGACCAGTTCTTTGTGAATCGAAGTCATCAGTAGTGGTGCTCAGCTGGCTCGATGGGTCACTTTACGCCTTACTGCTTCTTTCAGCGCTGAAGTAATGTCCGTGCCCAGGATTCAGCTATAACTTTCCAAATTATATTCAACACTAACCGGATTACCATACCACTTTGGTGGAATAAAAGGCCGATTAAGGTAGGAGAAGACAGGTGGTGTGATGTGGAAGAGCCAAGCGAGAATAAACCTATTTTCTACAGTGGCTGAAAGCAATTACTCTGGACGATCTAATGTGACGTAATTCAATAAACGTAGACGTAAGACGTAATCAATTTGTATCAGAATTGCTTTAGAAGAGTTGTAAATATATATAATACAATGGAACTACCTCATGTAGACCTTGAATATCCCGATTTTTCCACAAAGAATATTTATGAATCAAAGTGATTTTGACTTTGAAATATTGATCTTAGTCAAATTTATGGTTTCAATCTCGCCGATGGAGCCAACTCGTCTATCTTCTATTTCTTCTGAGGAAACCACAGAAACCACCTCCGCTAGATTCATCATTATGGTATATAGATGATCACAGATATAATACATCCGCTAGATTCATTATTGTAGTATATCATCTACAAAGATGACCACAGATATAATACATTTGCTAGATTCATTATTGTGGTATATCATCTATCAAAATGACCACAGATATAAGATATCCGCTAGATTGTAGTATATCATCTACATAGATGACCACAGATATAATACAACCGCTAGATTCATTATTGTGGTATATCATCGACATAGATGACCGCAGATATAATACATCCGCTAGATTCATTATTGTGGTATATCATCTACAAAGATGACCACAGATATAATACATCCGCTAGATTCATTATTGTGGTATATCATCTACATAGATGACCACAGATATAATACATCCGCTAGATTCATTATTGTGGTATATCATCTACATAGATGACCACAGATATAGTACATCCGCTAGATTCATTATTGTGGTATATCATCTACAAAGATGACCACAGATATAATACATCCGCTAGATTCATTATTGTGGTATATCATCTACAAAGATGACCACAGATATAATACATCCGCTAGATTCATTATTGTGGTATATCATCTACAAGATGACCGGGTATAATACATCCGCTATAGATTCATTATTGTGGTATATCATCACAAAGATGACCACAGATAATACATCCGCTGAATTCATTATTGTAGTATATCATCTCTGACTACAGATATAATACATTTGCTGGAATTCATTATTGTGGTATATCATCTGCAAAATGACCACAGGCTTATAATATATCCGCTAGATTCATTATTGTGGTATATCATCTACAAAAATTACCACAGATATGATACATTTGCTAGATTCATTATTGTGGTATATCATCTACAAAGATGACCACAGATATAATACATCCGCTTGATTCAGTATTGTGGTATATCATCTACAAAGATGACCACAGATATAATACATTTGCTAGATTCATTATTGTGGTATATCATCTACAAAAATGACCACAGATATAATACATTTGCTAGATTCATTATTGTGGTATATCATCTACAAAGATGACCACAGATATAATACATCCGCTAGATTCATTATTGTGGTATATCATCTACAAAGATGACCACAGATATAATACATCCGCTAGATTCATTATTGTGGTATATCATCTACAAAGATGACCACAGATATAATACATCCGCTAGATTCATTATTGTGGTATATCATCTACAAAGATGACCACAGATATAATACATCCGCTAGATTCATTATTGTGGTATATCATCTACAAAGATGACCACAGATATAATACATCCGCTAGATTCATTATTGTGGTATATCATCTACAAAGATGACCACAGATATAATACATTTGCTAGATTCATTATTGTGGTATATCATCTACAAAAATGACCACAGATATAATACATTTGCTAGATTCATTATTGTGGTATATCATCTACAAAGATGACCACAGATATAATACATCCGCTAGATTCATTATTGTGGTATATCATCTACAAAGATGACCACAGATATAATACATCCGCTAGATTCATTATTGTGGTATATCATCTACAAAAATGACCACAGATATAATACATTTGCTAGATTCATTATTGTGGTATATCATCTACAAAGATGACCACAGATATAATACATCCGCTAGATTCATTATAGCCATGCAATCATGATACTATTTTATTTTCGCGAACACATTGCTCCTCCTGTACATCCACCGGGATCCATCTTGGAACTTTGACCAGTTCTTTGTGAATCGAAGTCATCAGTAGTGGTGCTCAGCTGGCTCGATGGGTCACTTTACGCCTTACTGCTTCTTTCAGCGCTGAAGTAATGTCCGTGCCCAGGATTCAGCTATAACTTTCCAAATTATATTCAACACTAACCGGATTACCATACCACTTTGGTGGAATAAAAGGCCGATTAAGGTAGGAGAAGACAGGTGGTGTGGTGTGGAAGAGCCAAGCGAGAATAAACCTATTTTCTACAGTGGCTGAAAGCAATTAATCTGGACGATCTAATGTGACGTAATTCAATAAACGTAGACGTAAGACGTAATCAAATTGTATCAGAATTGCTTTAGAAGAGTTGTAAATATATATAATACAATGGAACTACCTCATGTAGACCTTGAATATCCCGATTTTTCCACAAAGAATATTTATGAATCAAAGTGATTTTGACTTTGAAATATTGATCTTAGTCAAATTTCTGGTTTCAATCTCGCCGATGGTGCCAACTCGTCTATCTTCTATTTCTTCTGAGGAAACCACAGAAACCACCTCCGCTAGATTCATCATTATGGTATATAGATGATCACAGATATAATACATCCGCTAGATTCATTATTGTAGTATATCATCTACAAAGATGACCACAGATATAATACATTTGCTAGATTCATTATTGTGGTATATCATCTACCAAAATGACCACAGATATAATATATCCGCTAGATTGTAGTATATCATCTACATAGATGACCACAGATATAATACAACCGCTAGATTCATTATTGTGGTATATCATCGACATAGATGACCACAGATATAATACATCCGCTAGATTCATTATTGTGGTATATCATCTACAAAGATGACCACAGATATAATACATCCGCTAGATTCATTATTGTGGTATATCATCTACAAAGATGACCACAGATATAATACATCCGCTAGATTCATTATTGTGGTATATCATCTACAAAGATGACCACAGATATAATACATCCGGTAGATTCATTATTGTGGTATATCATCTACAAGGATGACCACAGATATAATACATCCGCTAGATTCATTATTGTAGTATATCATCTACAAAGATGACCACAGCTATAATACATCCGCTAGATTCGTTATTGTGGTATATCATCTACAAAGATGACCACAGATATAATACATCCGGTAGATTCATTATTGTGGTATATCATCTACAAAGATGACCACAGATATAATACATCCGCTAGATTCATTATTGTGGTATATCATCTACAAAGATGACCACAGATATAATACATCCGCTAGATTCATTATTGTGGTATATCATCTACAAAGATGACCACAGATATAATACATCCGCTAGATTCATTATTGTAGTATATCATCTAAAAATGACCACAGATATAATACATCCGCTAGATTCGTTATTGTGGTATATCATCTACAAAGATGACCACAGATATAATACATCCGCTAGATTCATTATTGTGGTATATCATCTACATAGATGACCACAGATATAATACATCCGCTAGATTCATTATTGTGGTATATCATCTACATAGATGACCACAGATATAATACATCCGCTAGATTCATTATTGTGGTATATCATCTACATAGATGACCACAGATATAATACATCCGCTAGATTCATTATTGTGGTATATCATCTACAAAGATGACCACAGATATAATACATCCGCTAGATTCATTATTGTGGTATATCATCTACAAAGATGACCACAGATATAATACATCCGCTAGATTCATTATTGTGGTATATCATCTACAAAGATGACCACAGATATAATACATTTGCTAGATTCATTATTGTGGTATATCATCTACAAAAATGACCACAGATATAATACATTTGCTAGATTCATTATTGTGGTATATCATCTACAAAGATGACCACAGATATAATACATCCGCTTGATTCAGTATTGTGGTATATCATCTACAAAGATGACCACAGATATAATACCTTTGCTAGATTCATTATTGTGGTATATCACCTACAAAAATGACCACAGATATAATACATTTGCTAGATTCATTATTGTGGTATATCATCTACAAAGATGACCACAGATATAATACATCCGCTAGATTCATTATTGTGGTATATCATCTACAAGGTGACCACAGATATAATACATCCGCTAGATTCATTATTGTGGTATATGTCACATAGATGACCACAGATATAATACATCGCTAGATTCATTATTGGTATATCATCTACAAAGATGACCACAGATATAATACATCCGCTAGATTCATTATTGTGGTATATCATCTACAAAGATGACCACAGATATAATACATCCGCTAGATTCATTATTGTGGTATATCATCTACAAAGATGACCACAGATATAATACATTTGCTAGATTCATTATTGTGGTATATCATCTACAAAAATGACCACAGATATAATACATTTGCTAGATTCATTATTGTGGTATATCATCTACAAAGATGACCACAGATATAATACATCCGCTTGATTCAGTATTGTGGTATATCATCTACAAAGATGACCACAGATATAATACATTTGCTAGATTCATTATTGTGGTATATCATCTACAAAAATGACCACAGATATAATACATTTGCTAGATTCATTATTGTGGTATATCATCTACAAAGATGACCACAGATATAATACATCCGCTAGATTCATTATTGTGGTATATCATCTACAAAGACGACCACAGATATAATACAACCGCTAGATTCATTATTGTGGTATATCATCTACAAAGATGACCACAGATATAATACATCCGCTAGATTCATTATTGTGGTATATCATCTACATAGATGACCACAGATATAATACATCCGCTAGATTCATTATAGCCATGCAATCATGATACTATTTTATTTTCGCGAACACATTGCTCCTCCTGTACATCCACCGGGATCCATCTTGGAACTTTGACCAGTTCTTTGTGAATCGAAGTCATCAGTAGTGGTGCTCAGCTGGCTCGATGGGTCACTTTACGCCTTACTGCTTCTTTCAGCGCTGAAGTAATGTCCGTGCCCAGGATTCAGCTATAACTTTCCAAATTATATTCAACACTAACCGGATTACCATACCACTTTGGTGGAATAAAAGGCCGATTAAGGTAGGAGAAGACAGGTGGTGTGGTGTGGAAGAGCCAAGCGAGAATAAACCTATTTTCTACAGTGGCTGAAAGCAATTACTCTGGACGATCTAATGTGACGTAATTCAATAAACGTAGACGTAAGACGTAATCAATTTGTATCAGAATTGCTTTAGAAGAGTTGTAAATATATATAATACAATGGAACTACCTCATGTAGACCTTGAATATCCCGATTTTTCCACAAAGAATATTTATGAATCAAAGTGATTTTGACTTTGAAATATTGATCTTAGTCAAATTTCTGGTTTCAATCTCGCCGATGGTGCCAACTCGTCTATCTTCTATTTCTTCTGAGGAAACCACAGAAACCACCTCCGCTAGATTCATCATTATGGTATATAGATGACCACAGATATAATACATTTGCTAGATTCATTATTGTGGTATATCATCTACCAAAATGACCACAGATATAATACATTTGCTAGATTCATTATTGTGGTATATCATCTACATAGATGACCACAGATATAATACATCCGCTAGATTCATTATTGTGGTATATCATCTACATAGATGACCACAGATATAATACATCCGCTAGATTCATTATTGTGGTATATCATCTACAAAGATGACCACAGATATAATACATCCGCTAGATTCATTATTGTGGTATATCATCTACAAAGATGACCACAGATATAATACATCCGCTAGATTCATTATTGTGGTATATCATCTACAAAGATGACCACAGATATAATACATCCGCTAGATTCATTATTGTGGTATATCATCTACATAGATGACCACAGATATAATACATCCGCTAGATTCATTATTGTGGTATATCATCTACAAAGATGACCACAGATATAATACATCCGCTAGATTCATTATTGTGGTATATCATCTACATAGATGACCACAGATATAATACATCCGCTAGATTAATTATTGTGGTATATCATCTACATAGATGACCACAGATATAATACATCCGCTAGATTCATTATTGTGGTATATCATCTACATAGATGACCACAGATATAATACATCCGCTAGATTCATTATTGTGGTATATCATCTACAAAGATGACCACAGATATAATACATCCGCTAGATTCATTATTGTGGTATATCATCTACAAAAATGACCACAGATATAATACATCCGCTAGATTCATTATTGTGGTATATCATCTACATAGATGACCACAGATATAATACATCCGCTAGATTCATTATTGTGGTATATCATCTACAAAGATGACCACAGATATATTTCATCTGCTAGATTCATTCTTGTGGTATATCATCTACAAAGATGACCACAGATATAACACATTTGCTAGATTCATTATTGTGGTATATCATCTACAAAGATGACCACAGATATAATACATCCGCTTGATTCAGTATTGTGCTATATCATCTACAAAGATGACCACAGATATAATACATTTGCTAGATTCATTATTGTGGTATATCATCTACAAAAATGACCACAGATATAATACATTTGCTAGATTCATTATTGTGGTATATCATCTACAAAGATGACCACAGATATAATACATCCGCTAGATTCATTATTGTGGTATATCATCTACATAGATGACCACAGATATAATACATCCGCTAGATTCATTATTGTGGTATATCATCTACAAAGATGACCACAGATATAATACATCCGCTAGATTCATTATTGTGGTATATCATCTACATAGATGACCACAGATATAATACATTTGCTAGATTCATTATTGTGGTATATCATCTACAAACATGACCACAGATATAATACATTTGCTAGATTCATTATTGTGGTATATCATCTTCAAAGATGACCACAGATATAATACATCCGCTAGATTCATTATTGTGGTATATCATCTACAAAGATGACCACAGATATAATACATCCGCTAGATTCATTATTGTGGTATATCATCTACAAAGATGACCACAGATATAATACATTTGCTATATTCATTATTGTGGTATATCATCTACAAAAATGACCACAGATATAATACATTTGCTAGATTCATTATTGTGGTATATCATCTACAAAGATGACCACAGATATAATACATCCGCTAGATTCATTATTGTGGTATATCATCTACAAAGATGACCACAGATATAATACATCCGCTAGATTCATTATTGTGGTATATCATCTACAAAGACGACCACAGATATAATACATCCGCTAGATTCATTATTGTGGTATATCATCTACAAAGATGACCACAGATATAATACATCCGCTAGATTCATTATTGTGGTATATCATCTACATAGATGACCACAGATATAATACATCCGCTAGATTCATTATAGCCATGCAATCATGATACTATTTTATTTTCGCGAAGACATTGCTCCTCCTGTACATCCACCGGGATCCATCTTGGAACTTTGACCAGTTCTTTGTGAATCGAAGTCATCAGTAGTGGTGCTCAGCTGGCTCGATGGGTCACTTTACGCCTTACTGCTTCTTTCAGCGCTGAAGTAATGTCCGTGCCCAGGATTCAGCTATAACTTTCCAAATTATATTCAACACTAACCGGATTACCATACCACTTTGGTGGAATAAAAGGCCGATTAAGGTAGGAGAAGACAGGTGGTGTGATGTGGAAGAGCCAAGCGAGAATAAACCTATTTTCTACAGTGGCTGAAAGCAATTACTCTGGACGATCTAATGTGACGTAATTCAATAAACGTAGACGTAAGACGTAATCAATTTGTATCAGAATTGCTTTAGAAGAGTTGTAAATATATATAATACAATGGAACTACCTCATGTAGACCTTGAATATCCCGATTTTTCCACAAAGAATATTTATGAATCAAAGTGATTTTGACTTTGAAATATTGATCTTAGTCAAATTTCTGGTTTCAATCTCGCCGATGGTGCCAACTCGTCTATCTTCTATTTCTTCTGAGGAAACCACAGAAACCACCTCCGCTAGATTCATCATTATGGTATATAGATGATCACAGATATAATACATCCGCTAGATTCATTATTGTAGTATATCATCTACAAAGATGACCACAGATATAATACATTTGCTAGATTCATTATTGTGGTATATCATCTACCAAAATGACCACAGATATAATATATCCGCTAGATTGTAGTATATCATCTACATAGATGACCACAGATATAATACAACCGCTAGATTCATTATTGTGGTATATCATCTACAAAGATGACCACAGATATAATACATCCGCTAGATTCATTTTTGTGGTATATCATCTACATAGATGACCACAGATATAATACATCCGCTAGATTCATTATTGTGGTATATCATCTACATAGATGACCACAGATATAATACATCCGCTAGATTCATTATTGTGGTATATCATCTACATAGATGACCACAGATATAATACATCCGCTAGATTCATTATTGTGGTATATCATCTACAATGACCACGGGCTATATTACATCCACTTGAATTCATTCATCATTGGTATATGCCTCACAAAAATGACCACAGATATAATACATCCGCTAGATTCATTATTGTGGTATATCATCTACAAAAATGACCACAGATATAATACATCCGCTAGATTCATTATTGTGGTATATCATCTACATAGATGACCACAGATATAATATATCCTCTAGATTCATTATTGTGGTATATCATCTACAAAGATGACCACAGATATATTTCATCCGCTAGATTCATTCTTGTGGTATATCATCTACAAAGATGACCACAGATATAACACATTTGCTAGATTCATTATTGTGGTATATCATCTACAAAGATGACCACATATATAATACATCCGCTACATTCATTATTGTGGTATATCATATACAAAGATGACCACGGATATAATACATCCGCTAGATTCATTATTGTGGTATTCATCTACATAGATGACCACGGATATAATACATCCGCTAGATTCATTATTGTGATATATCATCTACATAGATGACCACAGATATAATACATCCGCTAGATTCATTATTGTGGTATATCATCTACAAAGATGACCACAGATATAATACATCCGCTAGATTCATTATTGTGGTATATCATCTACAAAAATGACCACAGATATAATACATTTGCTAGATTCATTATTGCGGTATATCATCTACCAAAATGCCCGCAGATATAATATATCCGCTAGATTCATTATTGTAGTATATCATCTACATAGATGACCACAGATATAATACATCCGCTAGATTCATTATTGTGGTATATCATCTACATAGATGACCACAGATATAATACATCCGCTAGATTCATTATTGTGGTATATCATCTACAAAGATGACCACATATATATTTCATCTGCTAGATTCATTCTTGTGGTATATCATCTACAAAGATGACCACAGATATAATACATTTGCTAGATTCATTATTGTGGTATATCATCTACAAAAATGACCACAGATATAATACATTTGCTAGATTCATTATTGTGGTATATCATCTACAAAGATGACCACAGATATAATACATCCGCTAGATTCATTATTGTGGTATATCATCTACAAAGATGACCAGAGATATAATACATTCGCTAGATTCATTATTGTGGTATATCATCTACATAGATGACCACAGATATAATACATCCGCTAGATTCATTATTGTGGTATATCATCTACATAGATGACCACAGATATAATACATCCGCTAGATTCATTATTGTGGTATATCATCTACAAAGATGACCACAGATATAATACATCCGCTAGATTCATTATTGTGGTATATCATCTACAAAAATGACCACAGATATAATACATCCGCTAGATTCATTATTGTGGTATATCATCTACAAAAATGACCACAGATATAATACATCCGCTAGATTCATTATTGTGGTATATCATCTACATAGATGACCACAGATATAATACATCCGCTAGATTCATTATTGTGGTATATCATCTACAAAGATGACCACATATATATTT
>JAVTVY010031749.1:0-12165 GCA_036873755.1 Hanleya hanleyi
GTCCACCTAGACACCATACACTTTGTCTACTGCGCATGCGCAGAATGACGTCAGTTCCACGTCATACTAGCCCAGGCGGATGCCCCCTCACGTATGCTTCACAACGATACCTCACTCGACCCCATCGGACGATTAGGGGCCCACCTCGGCCGCAAAATGTCTATTTCCATGCCCTTTTCCCACAATTCCCTGTCTGCGCATGCTTCACATTGATACCTCATACGACTTTATAGGCCCATTACGGGCTCCCCGAGTTCCCAAAACGTCTATTTCCATACCCTTTTCCCACAATTCCCTGTCTGCGCATGCGCAGAATGTTGACAAAGACCGAGAGACTAGTCCAGGCAGATGTCCCCTCGCATAGGCTTCACATTGATACCTCATACAACTCCATCGGCCCATTAGGGGCTCCCATAGATCCCAAAACGTCTATTTCCATACGCTTGGTCTACTGCGCATGCGCAGAATGACGCTATACCAACCCCACACGCACCCCATCGGATGCTCCTTCACGAATGCTTCACATTGATACCTCATACGACTCCATCGGCCCATAAGGGGCTCCCCTAGATCCCAAAATGGCTATTTCCATATTCTTGGTCTATCGCGCATGCGCAGAATGACGATATTCCAACCCCGGACCTACCCCATCGGATGCCCCCTCACATAGGCTTCACATTGATACCTCACACAACTCCATCGGACCATTAGTGGCTCACCTAGATCCCCAAACGTCTATTTCCATACCCTTTGTCCACCGCGCATGCACAGAATGACGATATTCCAACCCCAGAGGTGGCTCACCTAGACTCCCAAAACGTCTATTTTCATACCCTTTTCCCACAATTCCCTGTCTGCGCATGCGCAGAATGTTGACAACGACCGAGACACTAGTCCAGGCAGATGCCCCCTCACATAGGCTTCACATTTATACCTCATACAACTCCATCGGCCCATTAGGGGCTCCCCTAGATCCCAAAACGTCTATTTCCATACGCTTGGTCTACTGCGCATGCGCAGAATGACGCTATTCCAACCCCACACGCACCCCATCGGATGCCCCTTCACGAATGCTTCACATTGATACCTCATACGACCCAATCGGACCATTAGTGGCTCACCTAGACCCCAAAACGTCTATTTCCATACCCTTTGTCCACCGCGCATGCGCAGAATGACGCTATTCTTACCCCAGACCCACCCCATCGGATGTCCCTTCTCGAATGCTTATTGATACCTCATAGGACCCAATCGGACCATTCATACCCCATACAGGCATTTTCCCGTATAGATTTAATATGCAAATGTTCGAATCAGGGAAGATAACCCGGAATTTGACAAAATCACAAAAGTGCATCAAGAGTTACCTCCCTTTTGCGGGGAGCTCTCTTGAGCTGGTGGCACCCCCTGTCGGAAGCAAGAGTTACCTCCCCCGGCAAAATGCGACCTTTTTTAGCTTTTCTATACTACTGTCGTGTACCCTCTGTCAGTCTCGCTCGTACTTTCAGGCTTTCTTTGAAGTTTGTCGTGCATTACGACTACGCACGAGGAGACGGACAGAGTAACGCCGTTTCTCGTTTTCCTGAATTTTTCAAAAATATTCCCATCATTCACTGGACAAAACTACGAACTGTTGCAATTAATGAGCTACATAAATTGATAAGATAGGTAATGAACACATCTATACAAATTGATGTGTACTTCCCCGTGATGGATTCGGGGTAGACGAGGCCAGTTGACACGATACGATTTGTAGCTCCAACTTGTAGCATACAATCAGAGTTGAAATGTGGAAACAGATTTACGCTTTTAGTCGCTACAGATGTTGTATGAGATAGAGCAATCCCTGTTTCAATGCGACTAATTGCCTGAGAAAAGTTGGTGTTACATATTACACCGTACAACTGAATTGAACGGATGTGCGATTTCCCTGCATGGGATATTGGGCCAAGTGAGACTTCATGCCTTATCTCATGTCTATCATGTATGGCGCTTTAATAACACGTGGGAATGCTACACAGATAGCATCTTGGTCATTTCCTCGTGTAAGTTTAGAAAGTGTGAATTTTGAAAAGCCCGTATAACCAGACAGCATCATGTTGCGAAGGCATACAGCCATGCAGTTGTGTTATTTTGTGAAGCATCTCTGATGAAGGGTGAATTGTTCTTTCATGAGGAATGTCCCATTCAAACAAATAGGAGCTATGTTTTTTTTGCCACTTTCAAAATGACAAATGATTCAAAACGCTCGTGTATGGCCGGACCACCGCACGGATATATACCTCTGCGTACTTCTATACAATACGCGCTTATAAGCGTTTAATTAATATCAATCGATATTGTAATACAAAATACTTTCATAATACTCGTGATCAAGCTTCATGAGCTGTTTCAGATACCGTAACTCAGGCAACCATTTTGGCAGTGTTTTCATGACTCGGTATGACCGGGGTTACCTGCCAGTTTGTGTGGTATCTTTACAAACATTCAGACCACATGTAAAAGCAGGTTTAATGTTTTACTTCTTCCTTAATATCTTAGTTATTTGACAGGCTAAAACAACCCATAACAGTATTTTCGTTATTTTGGGATAACACTATCTTAGAATAGCACAAATTCCAGTGCTGAAAATTTGGTCGAGTCCCGTGCGGAGTATCATCCAATACTTTCAACTGGGGGCATTGAAATGGCCATACTAATACAGATTTTGGTACTAGTGTGGCCGTTCATCCGCATATGCCTGGAAAATCGTGCGTTTCATAGACGTGTATGGAATCCTGCTTATCCTCCATGTTCACAGCTCTTGTCAAACACAGCTGCTATGTATTGTGTACATACATTCTGTAATGTATTGAGCAATTACGAAGTCCTGTCCGTATTCTATACATGAGTCCGTTCCGGGACTTGGTTATGATTTTGTATGTTGTTGGACTGCATACTTCCGGGAAATACAGACTGTATCTTGGGTAGCCACTTTTTTCCGTGCCTTAGGTGGAGGTTTGATGAAAATGAATATGCATTACTCGTGACGTCAGCTTCGGGAATATTCGGAACCCTTCGTGAGGATTATGAATTCAGACCAGTCTTCATTGTGTCCGCACATTATACCCCACGTTATATTTTCAGATATTTATTAAAAATTGTATACCGTAATTTATAAGAATAACCAGATAAAGAGGTGAACTGGAATAATTAGATAAAGAGGTGAAACTGTGGTCGCGGAATCAAGGATCATGTCTTGCCCACGTGGCCTCGGACAAACATAAAAACAAGCACAAAGACATATTATCCCCCCCCCCCCCAAGCAATTGATATTAAACTTGTATACACTCTGCCTATTATATTATAATGTACATCATACCTTATCCCATATGTATACATGATTTAGGCAAATCTTGTACCGGTATTGTAATTCTTACGCAAAACTCTTTCACCATCCGGGTTTACCCCCCCCCCCCCTCATGTATACATAACACATAACTAATTTGACGTATACCATATAAACACATCACTAATTTGACGTATACCATATATATATATGATATATTATACTTTGAGACCTCTAATGACAATATTTGATGAAATTCCTTAACGGGAATACCAGTAATCCTACAATTTTACCCTTAGTCCATAAAATATAATCTTATTTATTTTTTATTCTTGTTTCAAACATTTCCTGTGAAATATCACAAGTGAAGCCATTATAATAATAAGGTAAGTCTACTAAAACTTAGTATAAATTCCACATGTTTTGGACAGAGCTTCTTCAATATCGTGACAATGTCACTTGTACTCCTCTTACATCTTGACAGCAGAGACGGCGGACAGGGGGAGGGGATTGCTTGGGGGGTCATGCTATCGTAACATCTAGTTTTGTCATTTTAATATCATGTTCATGTAATTCTTGAAGGTGACAGGTAAACATTTTGGTCACCTGTCTCGTGGGACAAAATTATTTATTTTAAATATTTCTACGTCTGTGAAGCACTTACAGGCATAATTCTTTGAAGTTCGCGTTTCTAGACGACTTTTACATTTACTTGAGATAGTCGGGCGTAGATCACCAGCACTGATAGTCAAATCGATTTTTGGAAGTTGGAAACATGACCGTGACCCATTCTGACTTTTCTAACGTCGATTCTCTTCTTTTAGGAGCCCCATCCCCCTCCACCACACACTTCGTCTTGCATTCAATATGAGCAATAATTGCCCAGGAATTTCACATCACATTTTTCAGTAACATACCAATGACACGATTGTGCTTTTTTCTTCTTTTTTTATTTGCTGCATTCTAAATTATGCAAATTGGAAGAAAAGTTGACCTTTAAAAACATATATACATTTAATAAGAAACGTATCATTGTGAAAAAAAAAGAAAAAAAAAGAAAAAAACGAAAAAAGAAAAGAAAATGAGTTCGGTGTCCCATTTATAATTTAAATTGATAAGTGTATTTTATGAAGGATGTTTTTATTTCTTTGGAAATGTGTATTTCCATGCTCAAGATATGTTGTCGAGAAAATTGGTCTTGTGACCTGCACTCATATACTTCCCCCTTCCAAGACAAATACACAAAAACAGAAAGGTTATAGATATATTTGTATATCGTATACTACGTACGACATCGATACTGAATATTTTTAGCATACCCGGTAAGATTCTGTTTCATAATAAGGGGTGTTGCAGTACATAGGTCCGTATAAAATGAATTTCGAATGAATTGTATTGTACTAATACACTCATTATGAGCTGAGTACAAAACAAGGGAATAAATGAACAACATATATATACGTATAAAATGAAGTCTATTCCACAATCATAATATTCGGATTTCTTTTCTCTCACTCCCTCCCACTAAAGGGTCAAATTGCTGATCGTTATGCGCGGCCTGTACCCCAGTGACAGGCCGGTATATAAAAGCGAGGCTGATATGACGTCACGAGTAATGCATATTCATTTTCATCAAACCTCCCCCTAAGGCACGGAAAAAAGTGGCTACCACTGTAATTCTGTTGAGTTAATTCTCGTGTCTGTTCGTGTTTTTAATTGATATATCTGTGTCATCCACGCTGATTAGATACAACAATGGCGACTGAGGATAAGTTTACAACAGTTTGAAACTATGGCAGCAGCAGTTCTGAGTGAATTGGGCTGTATTTCGAACTTTGATTGTACTGGAGATGCCTCGAAGATTGGACCTCGTTGGAAACGCCGGAAAAGAGTGACCGCCGATGGACAGAAAAGAGCTCTTCTATTACATTGTGCAGGAACGGATGTCCAGGATGTGTTTTACACGCTTCCGGAAGGAGAAGGAGAAAACCCGTACGAGAAAACTATGTCAGCGTTGGACAAATACTTCACGCCACAGATAAATGTACCTTATGAGACATTTGTTCAGGAAGTTGACACAGTCAGACACAGAAACTGTTGAACAATTTATCACGAGACTGAGACAACAATCAGAAACATGTGAATTTGGGGGAAACTTAAATGAGAAGAAAATTGCTCGAGAAAGGGAGAACATTGACATTAGAACAGTTATGTGACATTAGTCGAGCAATGGAATTATCTGAAAAACAGGCAAGGAATATTGAGGGGATCAAAAATGAAGTTAACAGGGTACAAGTTAAAAAACATAGTTACGAAGGTTACCGAAGGTCAAAGTTATGGTCATAAAAACAGTGGCAATACAGATTCGGGGAGACAAATTACATGCTATCGATGTGGGAAAAATGGACACATCAGTAAGGACAAAAATTGTCCAGCCCTAGACCAGGAATGAAGGAAATGTCAAAAGAAAGGACATTTCGAAAAATGCTGTAAAACAAAACTCCCAAAACATGACAAGAAAAACTGGAGAGGAAAGAAAACAGCTGTTCACCATATATGTGACCATGACAACACGCCAGATGACCATGGATATGCATTTAGCATACAGTCAAGCGGCAATTCCGGATTCCCTCACAATAATTTGAAGAAAAGCGGCAATACCGGGTTCCCTGATAATAAATTGAAGGCAAGTAGCAATACCGGGTTCCCTGATCAAGAAACATACATTTAATGTAGATTCTGAATGCAGCAACACTGGGAAACAGCCTGTTGTTATTGGAGGGGTAAGAGCCTCTATGATGATTGATTCTGGTGCTAGCTGTAACATTTTAGGCAGCGTCTTCTGGGAAAATCTGAAAAAGAAGGGAATAAAATGTGAATCAAGAAAGACTGAAAAACTGTTGTATCCCTATGGTGCATGTAGTTCCAATCCGTTAAAGACTGCAGGAGCATTCACTGCAGATGTTTCTGTAGATGATGGAAACAAAGTCGAGTCGGTAGAGTTCATAGTTATAGAGGATCCAGGTCAGCCTTTACTGGGGAGAGAAACTTCTCTGAAACTTGGTGTCTTAAAACTGGGACCACAGATCAATCCTGTAAATTCTGAGGATGATTTTGTAGAGGAATTCAGCGATTGTTTCCATGGACTAGGAAAGTTGAAAAACTTTCAACTGAAAATTCCGATTGATGAATCTGTACAGCCAGTGACACAGCCTACAAGGCGGATACCTTTTCAATTCTAAACTGAGCAAGAAGCTAGATGAGTTAGAGAAACTAAGGATCATCGAGCGGGTGAAAGGGCCCACTCCTTGGGTTTCTCCTGTAGTCGTTGTCCCCAAGGCTAATGGAGACATCAGACTATGTGTTGACATGAGGCAAGCCAACACTGCAGTTCTGCGAGAGCGTCACCCTATATCTACCGTAGACGAAATTCTTCAGGACCTGAACGAAAGCACCATTTTGGATAAGTTGGATATCAAATGGGCTTATCATCAGATAGAGTTGAGCCAAGAATCACGTGAAATTACAACGTTCTCTACACACCAGGGTTTGTATCGGTACCGTCGATTGATGTTTGGAGTTAGCTGTGCACCGGAGATGTACCAACGAGTAATTCAGCAAGCACTTCAAGGCTGTGAAGGGGTGAGCAACCTCTTCGATGATGTGATGATTCATGGCCGTACCGCGGAAGAGCACAATCGTCGAGTCAGGAAAGTTCTACAGAGGATCCGAGAATTGGAACTTACCTTGATTCCAGAGCAGTGTCAAATTGGAATGTCACAACTAACCTATATGGGGCACGACTTGTCCTCTCGTGGGATTGAACCAACAGATGTGAAGGTTAGAGCTGTAACAGAAGCTAGAGAACCAGAACCAGTCAGTGAGGTAAGGAGTTTCTTGGGACCAGTCGAAGATTCATTCCAGATCTGGCTACGGTGTCGGAACCTCTCCGCAATCTTACTAAAAAGGGTCAACCATTTGTTTGGGGTTCCAAGGAGAAAGAATCTTTTCAAGAGCTGAAGAAGCGATTAGCTGATGCTGAAACACTGGGTTACTATCACAAGAACGCGCACACTCAAGTCATCGCCGATGCTAGTCCTGTGGGATTAGGAGCTGTGCTCGTCCAGAGCCAAAATGGCGAGAGTCGAGTGATTTGCTATGCTAGTCGGAGTTGTCAGATGTTGAACGTCGCTACTCCCAGACAGAAAAAGAGGCATTGGGACTGATCTGGGCGTGCGAGAAGTTGCATACATACATTTACGGGATAACGTTTGAACTCTTGACGGATCGCAAACCATTGGAATTCATCTATTCGACCAGATCCAAGCCCAGTGCGCGAATCGAACGATGGGTTCTTCGCCTGCAACCTTACACGTTCAAAGTAAGGCATATTCCGGGAAAAGGGAATATAGCAGACTCGCTATCCAGATTGACAAGTGCACGTGGACCGAAAAACCAGGATGTGGCTGAGGACTACATTAGATTTGTGGCAGAAAATGCAGCACCAAACAGTTTTCCAATTCGCACTATAGAGCGCGAATCCGCTGTTGATTTGGAATAGTCTGAAGTGAGGAAATGCATTCGAACTGGAAGATGGACAGATGCACCAGCCGGATTCAAGAAGGTGAGGGCAGAGTTGACCACACTGGAAGAACTTGTGTTGCGAGGGACGAGAATCGTAATCCCTAGGAAGTTGCGTAGTCAAATTGTGAACCCTGCACACGAGGGTCATCAGGGGATTGCAAAAAGTAAGGGGAGACTCAGAAGCAAATGGTGGCCAGCTGTGGACCGCGATATGGAGTATAAATGCTGGTCATGTCACGGATGTCAACTTGTAAGCCAACCATCCCCGCCTGAACCAATCGGGTCAACCATGTTACCATCAGGACCATGGCAAGCGCTAGCGGCTGATCTGCTAGGACCGCTACCTGATGGAAACTATTTGTTCGTTGTAGTCGACTACTATAGTCGTTTCTTCGAAATTGAGGTCATGAAAACGACAACGTCTGAAAAACTGATAGAAAGTCTATGGCAGGACAATACGCACGAAGATGCCACAACTGAGTGCAAACTGTGCAACTGACAGTGTGCGAGACCGTGATCGCGAGAACAAGCAGATCTCTAAAGATTATTTCGACTCGAAAAGATGTGCACGTGACGACGACATAGTTCCAGGCGACACTGTTCTACTCGAACAGAAACGAAACAACAAACTGTCGACACAGTATGCCAATATTCCATTTAAGTAGTAGCCAGATTTGGCAACCATGTCACAGTGAGATCACCAGAAGGTGTACAATACAAGCGTAATACTTCGCATGTGCACAAATACTACCGTGATCCAGAGTGTACTTACCGTCGTTTTGGAGAACACTCTCCAGTAACGACATTCCTTCTGATGATGAGGACGATGAGAAAGAAGTCAGCGTACCATTCTCTCAACCAAGTGTTGTGCAACGGAATAGTAGTAGGGTTACTGTTCCTACAACCCGTCCACAGCGAGAGAGATGACTTCCTACTTATTTGAACGATTATAATCTAATTTAGAGCTGGAAGACTTAAAAGGGCACAATAATCCCTGCCTTGCCAGCGAGGTATTGCGCAGTCTACCCAACCTCCTATTAGGGTGTTAATGTTAACAGTTTATCGAGTTCAGTGTTAACAGTTAACGATAATGTATTATCACAGATTGTTTTGATTGGCAAGCATTTGAACACTGTAATTTAGTCAAATGCCAAGACGCATAAGTGATTGCAATATATATATATATATATATATAAATGGGTTTAATAATGTGATAAATCATTGAATATTTCTTATAAAATGTAAGAGACGATTTACAAGACAAACACAAGAACAAACAACAGACACTCTAATGTTGTTGATATGATAGTAAGATCAGATCTTACATTCAGCTTGAACATAAGGAGGGATGTAATGTATTGAACAATTACGAAGTCCTGTCCGTATTCTATACAAGAGTCCGTTCCGGGACTTGGTTATGATTTTGTATGTTGTTGGACCGCATGCTTCCGGGAAATATAGACTGTAATTCTGTTGAGTTAAATCTCGTGTCTGTTCGTGTTTTTAATCGATATATCTGTGTCATCCACGCTGATTAGATACAACACCGGGAACACTGATTTCACTGTTTATGACCGAGATGGGCTAGGAATTTTGAAGAACAAAGACTGGGAGTTAGCAACCGGCGCAAACAACAAAGATGGCGGCAAAGTCACCCGGTCGATTGCACGGTCCAAGCTCCAGTCGAAACGAAACACCACCTCCAGTGAAACAAGACATTTCAGTGCAACTTGTTTGTACATGGCATTGTTTTTTAACAATCATTGATATATGTATATATATATTTATGTTTCTATATGTTTTCATGTATGGAAATAAAGTAAAGTAAAGAACCAGTCCAGGAAACAAACACAGAACCAAAAGTCGTAAATACGGAAAAAACGCATCCCACATGCTGTATTCGGTGCACAAAACCTGATGATGCCTTGATGATACAATGTGATTTTTGTGACAGGTGGGTTCATTATGCCTGCTCTAGACTACTAGTATATGAGTTATCCAAATATACTGCTGATGAAAACCGTAAATGGGTCATTCTCACGGAAAGGCACATTTTCACTTCGGGAAATATCTCAAAATCAACATCACCAATGACTACAAAATCTGATTTCAACAGAGTCTCCATTGACAAAACTCTTTATAACGCGTACAATAAATGCAGACATTCCGAACAATAAACTTTTCGGAACACTTAACGGTGGAGTGGTCTTCAATCATGTCAGTGGTGTTACACACGAATGATCAGTATATTGGGCACTAAGAGAACAGAAATAGAAAGATACACACATGCTAGGCAATAGATTACATGTAACTATGACTAATGATGAAAAAATATTGAAGTTAGGAAAACAAGTTTGTTTTCAATATCCTAAGTATGCCACTTGGCTCACCAAAATCAGCCAATTGGACCGCATGTATCAACCATTCATGTAGATTATGTATAATAAAACCTATTTATTCTTGATGCGGACTTTAAACTAATCGAGTTTGTTTCTTTTTCAAAATATGAGACAATTTAAACAAGTGTTTCTGAATTTCTAGACCATTCTTGCATCCGTAACACCACTGACAATCCGGTAACACCACTGACCTCGTGTAACACGTACCACTGATTAATTTGTTCATAGACGCAAAAATGCAGTTGCAAGTGAAGAATATTTAGGGACAAAACAGGTATATGAAAAGCCTTCTGATAAAACTGCTTCTTCTTCAAATAGTTATCTAACTGAAATGTAACACCAGTGACAACCCGGTAACACCAGTGACCTCGAGTAACACCACTGACCTCGTGTAACAACAGTGACCAATTTGTTCATAGAGGCAAAAATGCAGCCGTGAGTGAAAGCGATCTAGGGGCAAAACACGTATATGACAAGACTCCTTAACTTAGTATTATTTGGAAGAAAGGTAAATTCAAGTTGTACTGAAATTTGGAACAAAATCATCATTTTTGTCAATGGTGTTACCCTACAAATAGTAACACCACTGACAGGTAACACCACTGACATTTTGGAAGGAATTAATTGTTGCTCCCTCGTATATTGTCGTGACGGTCCAAGAACAATGATTTTGTAATTCATACACACATTTCTTTATTACCAGTTAATATTTTGACTCGGGAGCCACTACATGTTGATCCTGACACGTAACACCAATGACCGGTAATAAACATACGCTGAAAATTTGGAGCTAGAAATGACTGAAATACTGAAAAGAGTTTCATAAAACACTTCTTATGGAATCTCAAGTTTACCCGCGCTTGGAAAAGAAGCCGCCTGGTGGCAAAACTTTGTTTCTAATTTAAGCGTTCGCTTTTTGGCTCCGATTTCAGTTACAGTAACACCAATGACCCGAAAACCAGTTACAGACCTTTGCCCATGCCATTTTCACAAGATAATCTGCCCTTGTAAACAATATATTCAAATATTGAAAGAACAGATGCAGCTGGTTGCCAGAAAGGTAGAATAATGTAGAACAAAAGAATTTCTGGCATTGCAACTTTATCGTGGTATCAAGTAGGTCACTACAGCCAGTTACAGGTCTATTTTACCGTAAATTGAGGGTTCTGGTGAAAATTTACCCGAAAAAATCAATCGGGACAGTGCTTGCAATAAGTTATTCGTACTCTACTAAATGAATACTACGAACAATCTGAATTTTTTCAGACAAGACTGGTTAGAAGAAAATTTGGGTCGAGTAACACGAATTGCGCCTTTCCGTGAGAATGACCCAAATACCAGTGTGAACTATGCTCTCCGCATGATTTAGAGATCAGTGATGTTTTCAAATCAGTCAGTAATCCAATCATCACAAAATATCAGTCCAAAGAATCTGATGTAATTAATGAGCTAAATGCAATCAAAGATGCAATACAAATTTGGCAGAAAACGGTAAGAACATAGCCGAGATTGTACACAAATCAGTTACTTCCCAAGTCAGACTAGAGAAAGAGCTGTTACATATGAAAGCAGATTTAACCAAATTAGTCAATCACAACTCTTTGCTCCTTCAGTCATGTGTAGAAGACATAAGGAAGAAACAACCGGCTCCAGTTAGTGACATCTCAATTAAGTGTAGCCTATCTGAGGATGACAGTATCCTTGATCACAAACTACAAAATCAGTCTGAAACAATTGGAGAGCTTTCCTCTCAAGTAAAGTATCTTTGCAATACAGTGGAGCAAATTAACTCTACCAGGTGAAACTGCAGCTCTTCATGCTGAAATGAAAGAGCTGATAACCACACAAGAAAGC
>JAVTVY010031750.1:0-12051 GCA_036873755.1 Hanleya hanleyi
CGCTAAACTTGGAGCAGATCAGGAAACCTGGCTATTAATATGAGGGTGTGCGATATGTATCGCACGTCATTCTCCGTGAATCAGTTTTGTCTACGTGTCACTTGTGTGACGTCAGAAAGGTCATATGCAAATTTCCAAGGTCAATGCGACCGAATTAGCTCTTTCAAAGGGACAAGAGGCGTCTACGTGCCCTTTCGGAACCTGGAGCATTTCCATAAGCTGGTTAACTACGGTATACAAAAGAACCAAATCACATTGTTGTAGGAAAGACCCGGTTTTATTTTCATTACAGAGAATACAACATATATACTATACTTCCCTTATTATAACATCAACGAAGTCCAGTGGAATATCTGCGGTGTAAGTTCACCCATCACTCTAAATATCCAGATACGTCGTGGTCACCCCATCTGGGAGAACTTTGCGCTTTGGATAGAAGAAGGTGAAGGCATTCCGCGGGTGTAGAAGCGCATCTGGTTTTGGACGACACGAAAGCCCTTGTTGATCCCACGGGCACTGGTCTGGTTTTGTACTACATCGAGGTACAGAGCTCGGAACCTGGCGTTTAGGCCCAGCAAGAGCTATCTATCGCTGAATATGACTGTATATGTCCTTTCGTTACTCCAATGTTAATTGACATATCTCGGAATGCACATCATCAAACATGGCCCCCGACAATATCGTCAGCTATATGTCCAGCATAACGGCTGGGAAAACCTCGTTTTTTTCCACATGTCCTTTACCGAGAACCAGAGGGCTTAGAGACATGGGAATTAGTCGCCTGGAACCAGGCTTTCCTAGGGTAGTATGGGCTCTTTAGAAGAGAATGGTTGTTTCTCAAAAGGGAATTTGAATGATTTTAGTGTGTTTTCCCACTGTGTAGGAAGAATTCATTGGAGGCATGTGCTGACGTACTGCCCGGTTTATGTCGAGTAGCACCGGTACTCAGGAGGGTGATGGTCAGGTCTCATTCCCCGCAGTCCAGGTTTGATCCAGTCAAGTTAGACGGTCCTCAATCTTTCGGGGTTATACATGCTCATTATCCGTGTTGCCCCACTTCGGCTTTCTATCAACATCACCTCTGGGCATAGCATCGGTGGTCGAACACACGCCTTGGACATTCTCGTCGTCTTCCTGGTCTTTATCCGCACCTATATTTTTTCACTCCACCTGTTGGTCTTGTAACTTATCAGGGTTCATTCTAGTCACAAGTTTGTGTTGGAATGCCCGCTCTCAACCCAGACCAAAACATGGACTTAGTCTGTGGAATGATTTCATTGGCTCTCTATTTCACTGCATTGCTCTTGCATTGGTTTGTTTTCTGGGCATTGATTGGTTACATTTGACTCCATCCTAAGCCACTGGTTGGCTAATTTCCTAACTGAGTGATTGACTGGCCTATGTCAGATTGGTTAAAATTAGAATCCCACGTTTATGTTCAAGCATGGGGAATTTATATTCACTTGTTTATGTTCGCAACCCATTGTACAGAAAGCACACAAGACAAGATTTTTGGTGAGATCTCATTTGTTTTTATTCAAGAACAACAATAAAAAGCAATATCAAGTGAGAACAACCACGTGAGAACTGACGCCAAGAACGGAGCTTGTATATTTCAATGATTATAACTTCAGCCCAATATGAGGCATGTACATTGAAATGATCTGCGGCCCAGTCGTACACCAGAACATCTCGATCTTCGGTCGGGGGGTACTCGTCAAACATCTGCACGATAGTGGGTAGCATTCGTCCACGGCAACGATGATAGAGGTAAACAGACAGTACTGGCCGCCACACGGTACTGCTCAGGCATTGCAACGCTTGACTGTTCCAACATCACGTCTCTGTGGCTTCGTCCATGAAAGCCATCAAGTCGGAATGGAGGGGTGAAAGTCCGTACGTATGACGAAATTCGCCCTTCTGTTCTGTCAAGTACAGGGTCACGCAATCTTGACCGGGACGATCCATTTAACTGGGTCCGTCTTGAGGACGTATGCGACAGGATACACACGGTTTAACGGAAACACATCTCGGGCGAACACCCCTTGAAAGATAGTGCGTGTCCCTGGTCATTCTCCAACACGGTGGTAATCTGGTCTGTATCTTTGTTAGGTGGTAAAGTCACACAGGACGTTGCGCGTCTAGTCCAATTGAATGATGTTGTAAATCTCGGCGTAGCAAATCACATTGGTGGTATTCCGGAGGGCTCGTGCAAAGAGGATTTCCAACCGTGAGTTGTCTTGTCTGGCGAGGGTCAGCTGATGGTCGTTCTCTAAGGTGGGATTCACTTCGAAACAGAACAACGTGTGTCCGTTAGCATAGTCCTCCCGACTGTTCATATTCCCTTACTCCTGGTTGACTTGACCTGTCGCTATAAGCAGGCTCTAATGGGTTCGAATGAAATTCGGTGTTGAGGCCGTGGCTGGGACCTGTTGTCCGTCCATATGCAGGGCAACAAAAGTAATGTCGAAATGTTTAAAATTAAACGAGTTCACGGGGTAGGCTCCGCTGAAACTGGTATTCTCCACACAGACCAGGATTATTGGCTTGAGCAGTTCCCCCAAGAACAAGTTTTCTTTGTTGACGCTCATATTTCCCGGCAGAGAACACTTTGGTTTGCACACGTCGGATAGGGTAATTGGCTGTTTTTTTCTCCAAGGCTTTGTGGTGCCCCAATTTGACGGCTGGATTCGTTTTCACTTTTCGGACATACAGGACTGCGTCTTGGGTGATGATCTTATACTCAGCTGCGTGCCCGGCTACGTCAGTGGCGAAGGTCGGGGCGCCCGTGTCTGTCGGATTTTGATGGGGATCTTGTTCAAGAGGTACCCTTCCTGCATGAAGAGTTATGCTTGCAGTCGTCCGATGCGATCGACCGAACTACCGTTCGCGGTGAAACCCTTCCGTTTGTTTCATTCGGTATTGTCGTTCTGCATGCCCATGTGCTCGGTTGTGTCACAGTCGATACGACAACAGCGTTTCGATGTATACCCGATAGAGGTACGTCTTGGTCGAGTCACTGATGAGTTTATCGCTGAGAAAAACATCCACCTGTTGAAACATAGAGTGCGTCGGGCCTACCATTGCCTGGTCGACGATTCTGGAGCCATTCCCACTAAAGCCACATAGGCTGTATCCCCATTTCTGGTGGTGATCTTGATGAGACCTGTTTCATTGATGCTGGAGAGCGGGAGATGATTCACCCATAATCCCTGTTCGGCACGGGTCTGCGTTGGCGGGACGGTCCACAAATCAAATTCACTGTTGGTGGAGAGACAGGACTCGGCGTGGATGAAGGACATGTCTAAGCAAAGATATCGTGGGTCTTCGATGTGCGTCCTCACTGATCCGCAGTCTCGTTGATGCATGTCTTTCATTCCCTACGGTGCGTTGTGCTTCGGCGACCAAGACGCCTCCTGTTTCTTTGGCTCGGCGTTTCAGTGCTTCATGGCCGGGACACCGCTGAAGGCATCTCCCAGGGCTTGCACCCCACTGTAGAGAGCTTCTTTTCCGACCGCTTTCACCCCGCGCGTCACCAGTGGAAGGAAAGTTTTGACGATGCTCTCGAGCACGTTCCTCAGCCCATGACCTCGTTGGATGTACCGGCAAATACGGATAGGCCATCCCCGGTCTGATTGATATAATAGTTCATATAGCTGTGAGCATCGCACTCGTAAGGCACCTTCACTATACGAAGTTGAGAGAGCGTGCTTGTCGAAAATGAAGTGTGACCACCACTTCCCCAATTTCGAATGCCAGCAGTTGTCCGGTGTCATCCCTTATATCGATGGTGATGGTACTGATATCAGTCTGTCGCATCGGACAGACCCGAAGAAGGGGCGCATCGATATCGCCAACAATGTGACTATCCACCACATCCGAATAGACATGAAGCCCATACAATTCATCCTTAAGGTCCAGCATGGTCTTCCCCTGGAGCCGACCGGGCCCAACATAGTTATCCGTCTCCAGTGCACACGGGAAGATATCGATTTCTCCCGGGCTCGAGCTCTTGATGAGATTACGCAACGCGTAGACAAATATTGTGGGTGTATGATACTGGCCTTCGGAAGAGTGAAGTTATTGGTGTTGCCTTCGTACAAGATTTGGTACAACACCTTATCATGCTGCGGTCCACGAGTACTGGATATCCAATAGGCCACACTGCAAACGTCCGGAGAGATGTAAGGGATGTGGCAGCTGCGTGACATAATGGGCTAAGCTGTTGTTGGGAAACACCGCAGCCGAGTTTTTTACTGCGTAGTGTGAGGTAAAACATGGAGGCTGAGCTTTCCTGCTGCCGCGGTTGGTTTTGATAGTATTCTCAGGCCTTTGGGGCTTGTTTTCGGCGTCGTGATTGTCGCGGTGACTTGCTACATGTCACGGCTCTGGAGCTGTGGGTGTCTTGACCAGGGGTGGTGTTTTAAAGCGTGTGAAAGGTTTCCGTAAGAAGCGTATCAGTTGTGGTGTTTTGGGCGGTGAGTAAGGTTCCCACTCGGCTTCCCAGGTCGGTGGGATCGAGTCTGTCGTTGCCATTTGCGAGATGCGTGTACCGGAGCTTGCTGTTTTATGTCACGCTGCATTCAGGTCCAGCGCTGGGGATTAGCTATCAATTCTTGTGGTACATGCATGTCTTTCAATCCTCGGGCAAACACCTCCAATCCTTGAGGATCCGTGTGTGAGCTGCGTTGTCCCATCAAGTCATTCACTAAATCAGTCACGTGAGTACTGGGAACCAACTGGTTCTGTACCAGTAGTTCGCTTTTATCATTCCAGATCATGTTCGGATTATCTTTCACCCGGTGTAATACCAGGCCAGCTTGATTCTTGAACGACGTGGGTACACTCTGTAAGACTTCGTGTTCCATCCACTGTGGGGATGTGGGTTGTAAACCTGGTGATTGCGGTTGTGGGACAAGCGGTGCTGGCTGTACGCGTTGTGCTGACTGTGCGATGACGCTGGACTTGGTTCAGGGGCATTGCATTCGCCCATGAACGTAATGTACTGTTGAAGCGTCTGATTTTACTGTTGTACTTTCTCACTGACGCTCAGCCCCGATCGTTGTAGAATCTGTTGCATCTCTTGATCGAGGGCGTTCATCGTTTTCACCGTAGATGGGATCGGATACGGCAATTGGAGGCTTTGATGCGGGCGTGGTTCGATGAGGACCAATTTTTTAATGTGGTTCTGTGTCGACCGAACGGGGCTAAGATCACCCCGAGAAAGCCGCCTTTCTGCAAGATCTTTTGCTTCTGTGCGTATGGGACTCGCTTCTGGATCAGAGTTCGGAGATCTGTCTTATGCTTTGCCAACTTGTTCTTCTGAGCCGGAGTCAGTGATACGTTCCATTTTAGGAGGTTATGCCCGATTTCACACAGACAGCGTACAAGGTCAGGGTCTGCGCCGCGTACAATAGTCCGAACCAACTCGGATGGGTCGGGCTTCAGTATTCAGTACACGGAGCGTCGGAGCGTGCTTCCGTACTCGAGCGGACAACTTGTACTAACACTGCAACACGCAACCCTGCCCTTTTTATCCTTTGCGGGCTACTTCCTGAACATTCTATCACTTCAGAGACAAAGTCAACCATGATGTTCTATTAATTGTTTGCTTATCCCCATCAACAAACACACATACCTCATCTGATGGTTGAGCAAACCAACGCCCCCGCTCCACAGTCTCAGGCTGCGATGTACCCCAGAATAGCCGAGGCCAGAAAGGGTTAAATCGACGACATTAGGGGAAAATAACACGACAAGGGTATTAAACCGAGAGCGTAATTAACTTGGGACTCGTAGAGGACATATGGATGAATGAGCAAAATGTAATGCTAGATTCCCACGGCACTCAAATGAGCAAACACAATCAAAGCTATACTAAGATGAATTCTACAAAAGAAAAAGTATTGGAAAGGGCTTACTATTGTTTTGCGATGAACAAGGTTGTGTAAAACAGTCATATTTTATTATATAGTCGCTTTTAGTGCGAATAAAGTATTTTGATTATCGAAACAGGAGATTTTCTTGGCGGCGGCTGGCTTATAAATGTGACGCTTGTGGGTCCGTGTAACGTTACTTGCACAGTTCCGTTTTCGTTTTTCGTTTTTCGTTTCTCAAAATCAATAATTGAAATTTGACCGTTAATTTCAAATTTTTGTTTTTCGTTTTCGGTTTCTCAAATCAAAAATTGAAATTTGACAGGCAATTTTCAATTTTCGTTTTTCGCGCAAATATGAAAATCTAATATTGAAAATTGCCTCAACTTTTCCGTTTTTCGTTTTTTTTTTTTTTGATTTTAACATAAAAATGTTAACTGCGCAAGTAGTAGTGTAAAGGCATTACAGACCACATTGACCTACTTTTTTGTTCCCCCCGGTGGCGGAGTGTGGCGGAACTTGGAGGTCACGGGAGGGGATTCCCCAGTGGGGGTTTCCCAATGACGATCACGTGATCAAGGCATGTCTAGACTTGTTCTGGGTTGTACAGTTCTGCCATACGGAGGATGGGTACTAGTATTTCAAATAAATTAATTAATTAATTAATTAATTTTAATTAATTACTTGTAAAATGGCGGTGTTTTTAGACGGCGCAAGGGAGCAAACGAGGCGGTGGGGACGTCACGGGGAGAAAAAACCCTCACATTACCCTCAAAAAAACCTCTAAGCCATATAATAATAATAAACATAATCTATAGGTGTTGTACCATGTTAATAGGATCAGTCTAGCATCTGTACCACCCTAGGGTCGAGTGTTTATTGTCCCGTGTATCTCCGCAAGAAAACAACAAACAAAATGGCGGCTCCAGGATGGTGTGGGGATGCCCTTTCCATATCACGGCGTCGACAGTAGCGCCATCTGCACACACTGACGCAAGGGAGACAACTCGTGTGGACCAACCGTGTGGAAATAGCCGTGTTGGAGCTAGGGGAGCCACTAATGGACCAATGGGGACGAGTGAGGTATCAAAGTGAAGCTTAGGTGAAGGGGCATCTAATGGGCTGGGTGTGGGATTGAAATATCGCCATTCTGCGCATGCGCGGTGGCCGAAGGGTATGGAAATAGCCGTTTTGGAGCTAGGGGAGCCCCTGATGGTCCAATGGGATCGAGTTAGGTATTAAAGTGAAGCTTATGTGAAGGGGCATCTGACTGGACTAGCGGCTTGGGCGTTGTCACCATTCTGCGCATGCGCGGTGGCCCAAGGGTATGGAAATAGCCGTGTTGGGAGCTAGGGGAGTTACTACTGGTCCAGTGGGGTCGAGTGAGGTATCAAAGTGAAGCTTAGGTGAAGGGGCATCTGACTGGACTAGCGGATTTGAAATAGCGTCATTCTGCGCATGCGCGGTGGCCCAAGGGTATGGAAATAGCCGTGTTGGGAGCTAGCGAAGCCAATAATGGTGCAATGGGGTCGTATGAGGTATCAAAGTGAAGCCTAGGTGAAGGGGCATCTGACTGGACTAGTGGGTGTGAACTAGCGTCATTCTGCGCATGCGCATAGACGTTTTGGGGATGTAGGGGAGTTACTCATGATCCAATGGGGTCGAGTGAGGTATCAAAGTGAAGCTTAGATGAAGGGGCATCTAATGGGTTGGGTGTGCGGTAGCCATTCTGCGCACGCGCAGATGCAATGCGGAGCTCTCGTCCAATCGGAAGCGAGTATTTCAAATCCGCCACGGAGCTCTCGTCCAATCAGAAGCGAGTATTTTGACCCGGTGCATTATGGCACATATCCAAGATGGCGGCACGTATGTTCAAGATGGCGGCACATCCGGTGTCCAAAACTGGCCATTTTTGTCGGGATGGGGTCACCTAGTGTCGAAAACTGGACCCTGTATGGGTCCCGCTAGACGTGTTGGAGCTAGGGGAGCCACAAATGGTCCAATGGGATCGAGTGAGGTATCAAAGTGAAGCATTCGTGAAGGGGCATCTAATGGGCTGGGTATGGGGTTGAACTATCGGCATTCTGCGCATGCGCGGTGGCCCAAGGGTATGGAAATAGACGTTTTGGTATCTAGGGGAGCCCCTAATGGACCGATGGAGTTGTATGAGGTATCCATGTGAAGCATTCGTGAAGGGTCATCTGATGGGTTGGGTGTGCGGTAGGAATATCATTCTGCGCATGCGCAGACGCAATGCGGAGCTCTCGTCCAATCAGAAGCGAGTATTTCAAATCCGTCACAGAGCTCTCAGCCAATCAGAAGCGAGTATTTTGACCCGGTGCATTATGGGCCATATCCAAGATGGCGGCACGTATGTTCAAGATGGCGGCACATCCGGTGTCGAAAACTGGCCATTTCGTCGGGATGTGGTCACCTAGTGTCGAAAACTGAACCCTGTATGGGTCCCGCTAGCGCCTTGACGCCATGATATAGACCGGAGAGAGAAAACAACAACAACAAGGATGACACATGAGGGAACAACAACAACAACAAGTTTTTTTTCATATAGTTTATTTTCCCCTTCCATCATAACATACCCACGCTGGGGGAGCCGCGTTGGGTATGTTTACAATTCAAGAAAGACTCTTGTCCAATCAGAGACCGCCATTTGCATCTGTCCTATTCGTTCCTGTCCGTTAGATGTATTCTTGTCCAATCAGAAGTCGCCATTTCAGAGAGTTCCTTCTTCGGTCATGTTCATTCTGAACCGTTTATTCTAATCATCGTCGGACAGGCCTGGATATTCTTCGGGCAGCATGTCCTGAAACAGTTGTTTGCGCATTCTGATCGCATTTTCCAGGGCCTCTGTGGGTGGTAGCCCCATATCCTCTTCCAAGTGACGCTTGGTCTTCATGATGGACCTGTGCGTGGGGTCCCCTTTCATTTCAAGCGGTAGTAAGGTATACTGTTCATAGATCGCCATGGCTGTTTTCCTGATGCGGGAGCGCATTTGGGTGTACGTCTGTTGTAAATTATCCTCTCCGGCGTCCTCGATCGCTTCAGCGTGAGTATTGATATCTGCTGTCACAATACGATCCCAGAAGGTAGGTTCTGCCTCACTTTCCTGGGATGTAGGCTGACTCTCTGAGGTCAAGCTCTCCATATCAGTAGATATACTGTCAGCAATCTTGGATTCGGTATCAGTCGATGCACTCTCATCAATCTCTGTATCAGTATGTGCCTCAACGGGCTCCTCGGCGTCTTCAATCCCATGTATATTTTTCTGGTGTCGCATCATATCGTAATGTCTGGTGAACGTGCGTTCACACTCAGAACAAGTATAAGCCATGTTGACGGTTGAACGTCGACTGTGCGTGTTTGGGGAATACGCTCGCTTTTATAGACAGTAACGGTCATCGACGCTTAGCTCAACGCTTCAATGCTCTGGTGAATTAGCTCAGAAGCTCTGATTTCATGGAATTGACATCAATTCATCGAAATGCAGTGACGCCCGTCAACGCCCGTCGTTACGCCTTAACGCTCGTCTCAACGCTTTAACACACTTTCTTAACGCTTTAACGACGTTTAATGATGCGTTCGAACAAATGTTTCTTTTGTGCTATTGCTCTGACATACGCCGCTTTCCAGTTCATGCCCGAGGTTTTCAACATCGACGCTGTTCTTTCAATTTCCATATGGACTGGATCCTTATCCAACAATTTCATATGGGTCAGTAAGTCGACATACTGCTGACGTAAAGCCCGTCGTAGTCTGGGTGCCAATCTGTTATGGGCTAAAATTGCAGCTTCCTCTTTCGAATATCCTTTGCGTTGAAACTTGTTTCCTGTGGCCTCCAAAATCTCGCCCATCTCGGCGTCCATACTTTCTTTGAACAAATCCTTCCATAGCCGCGAGTTCACATTATGTTCTTCAACCTCGGGTTGGGCCTTCACGGTTGGATGATATTCCGGGACTGGTGATATGAAGAAGGCCCGCTGTACGGGGGTGGGTTGCTGCTTCACCAAATGTGGACTCGGTGGATGGTGTAGGGGCTGTGGTGATTCCTCGCCGGGTAGCAGGTGGGTCGTCAGCCGGCGATCTTCGGGGTATGGGCTTTTAAATCTACGAACAGGTAGCCGTACGGACGACTTGTCGCTTCTTGAAACGCCTGCATGAAATGGTCGATGTTCTGAGGATAAATTCGACTACCAAACACACGAATTTGTGCTCTGTCAATGGGGTTGGAGAACAACACAAAGTATTGGCAGTTCAAGGCAATATCTCTGGACGCCTTCCCTTGAGGAAAGAGATTCTGGGTCAAATAGATGACGGACAGATTGCGATGATGGGACCCTTTGGTGAATAGGTCGGCGATTTTCGAATTGTCCTTGGCCGCACTCATCAGATCATCTAGCACTACCACGTTGGTCTGCTCGGGGTCAAAGTAATACGGTTCGTCTATGTCATGAGGAATCCCTGGGACGAAACTCACATTCTGTAATCGCGTAGTTTCGTAGGCGGGCTGCCATTGGCTATAACACCAAACAACACGTGTCGGAGCTGGGGTTGCCACACCTTCCTCTAAGAACTTCATTACCCAGGACGTCTTTCCACATGCCGTAGGGCCGCTCACCGTCATCGTGTAGGGATGCTCTACTGCACTTGCTGGACCTATAGCGGGACTCGGTGGTGTCTCTTGGTTGTGTTTGCCTTGAATGTGCCTGATCATACTATCGCGACGAGAGAAGGTTCTCTGACAGAACGTACACGTACACGACATGTTGATCTGTCGACCAATACATAAGGACTGATGAGGGACACATGTTCATTCTTATATGTACAGACACCACCACCACACACTACCACACACACACACACACACACACACACACACACACACACACACCACCACCACCACCACCACCACCACCGCCACCACCGGGCGTTGACGGGCGTCAACGCCCGGTGGTGGTGGTGGTGGGAACTTCCGTGTGGCAGAGCTCTTGGATCGGAGCTCTTGGAGCTCAAAGCCTGTGGAGCTCAGATCTCGTAAGTGACATTTGCATACGACCTCTGTGAGGTCACTTCCGCTTCCGTTCACGTGACCGGAACTGACCTTTGACCCGGCGCGCGCGGTGTAAAGGTTGACATTGACAGAGCACAAATTCGTGTGTTTGGTAGTCGAATTTATCCTCAGAACATCGACCATTTCATGCAGGCGTTTCAAGAAGCGACAAGTCGTCCGTACGGCTACCTGTTCGTAGATTTAAAAGCCCATACCCCCGAAGATCGCCGGCTGACGACCCACCTGCTACCCGGCGAGGAATCACCACAGCCCCTACACCATCCACCGAGTCCACATTTGGTGAAGCAGCAACCCACCCCCGTACAGCGGGCCTTCTTCATATCACCAGTCCCGGAATATCATCCAACCGTGAAGGCCCAACCCGAGGTTGAAGAACATAATGTGAACACGAGGCTATGGAAGGATTTGTTCAAAGAAAGTATGGACGCCGAGATGGGCGAGATTTTGGAGGCCACAGGAAACAAGTTTCAACGCAAAGGATATTCAAAAGAGGAAGCTGCAATTTTAGCCCATAACAGATTGGCACCCAGACTACGACGGGCTTTACGTCAGCAGTATGTCGACTTACTGACCCATATGAAACTGTTGGATAAGGATCCAGTCCATATGGAAATTGAAAGAACAGCGTCGATGTTGAAAACCTCGGGCATGAACTGGAAAGCGGCGTATGTCAGAGCAATAGCACAAAAGAAATATTTGTTCGAACGCATCATTAAACGTCGTTAAAGCGTTAAGAAAGTGTGTTAAAGCATTGAGACGAGCGTTAAGGCGTAACGACGGGCGTTGACGGGCGTCACTGCATTTCGATGAATTGATGTCAATTCCATGAAATCAGAGCTTCTGAGCTAATTCACCAGGGCGTTGAAGCGTTGATGACCGTTACTGTCTATAAAAGCGAGCGTATTCCCAAAACACGCACAGTCGACGTTCAACCGTCAACATGGCTTATACTTGTTCTGAGTGTGAACGCACGTTCACCAGACATTACGATATGATGCGACACCAGAAAAAATATACATGGGACTGAAGACGCCGAGGAGTCCGTTGAGGCAGATACTGATACAGAGATTGATGAGAGTGCATCGACTG
>JAVTVY010031751.1:0-13406 GCA_036873755.1 Hanleya hanleyi
CGCGCACTCACAATGGACGATCCGCCATCACTTGCAACAAAAACCATACCATTCGTCATCCCGGACTGATCAAGGACACGTGTTAATCCCTATATGTACAGACACCACCACCATCACCGGGCGTTAGGCACCCGACACTGGCCATTCGTGTCACGGATGGTCCTTCTCCACCCCAAACACCTACCTAAACATCCCACAGAATGACCGCTTTCGCTACCACTCTCACTGATGATGTCACCAATGACGTCACAGATGACGTGAACATCCCTCGAGTCGTGGTCTACACCACGAGAGCTTCAAGCTGACAGCCTACACGGCCTATTAGGAACACGGATGGTCCCACAATCACTCAACAAACCCACCACGAACCCAAAAATGCCTGCTTTCTATACTACGGTCAGAATGTTGAAACCGGACGACACAGTAACCCAGTCGGAGGGTTCCGCAGGAGTTTACAACACATATAAGGGAAGTGGGAAGAGGTGCCGACATACTGACAGTCACATGGCTTCACGGTATTGTCTTCTAGTTAACCTATTGTAAAGCACATACCAAGCATCTAACGATTCGTGATATGTGTTGTATCTCAGGTACGCTTTTATTGTATCTGTTCATGTGACAACTTGGATGACATGACCACACGGCCCCTAGCACCTGCGTGAGCGGTATTAGATACAAATCTAGAGATATGATGGGAATGCTCTGACGACTCGTATATTGGCAATTGGTGAGCTGTGGCGCTGTGACAACTCGTACACTGGAGATTGATGAGCTGTATCGTTGTCAGCGAGCATCACGGTGACACCTCTTATGGCCCAATCGGTCCACAATTGGTCCGTCGCGACCCCAAAACTTCTATTCAAATAACCTTTGTTTCTGCGCATGCGCAGAATGACCCCAAAACGTCCCTCCCAGTGCCCATTTTCCCAGCATTCCCTGTCTGCGCGGTGCAGAATGTTGAAAACGCATGACACATTAGACCAGTCGGACGCTCCTCCACGAGAGCTTTACGATGATACCTCCCACAGCGCAGTACGCCCACTATGGGTCCGTTTCGACCCCAAAACGTCCAATATAATACCCTTTTTCTACTACGCATGAGCAGAATGAGGTCAGTTCCACCCCACTACTGTTGAGATAAGCTGAAGGTAGTATTATAAGTGTATGAAGTACTTATCAATCTATACACCATTTCTTTAGTACTCGTAGACCAAAAATATATAGCTCAATTCCATATAGCGTTCAATCTAAGCGATATACAGTGGTCATGTTGAATATGCTGGCGGTCATCTTGGATATTTTGATTTCCCCAAGGTTGCCAAGCTGGCATCATCCGGATTCTGAATCTGCACACACAGAAGATATATAATCCATAAAAAAACGTCAGGTGGACTCCATTTCCACGTCAAGGCTCAAACTGGAGTTTGGCTCCCGGACTGGGCATCAAATTACCTTGCTATTAACCTTGAGTGTGACATTGAACCAAATCTTCCCCGCCTTAGTATTTCAATAAAGGATAAGTATGCCGATTTCAAAGTTTCACTACAACTATATTGTACTCTACAATAGAGCATGTAGCCATCAATGAAATGTTACTACACTGAAATCTGACATGAGTTGCGGACGATGAGTAAAACAATGAAATATTTCGCGAGAAAGAACATGTCCGATTTGCATACAGTACATTTTGTTGTTTACTCGGTCTTATTCTGTCTGACGATGCTCGAATAACAGACTTGAAGTAGTGCATTTGTGCAAAATCATTGAGTTTAAGGTGAAATCGCCTTCTGTTAATCATTGTATATGCAGATCGACCAGAATATGTTTTTTGTTGATCTTCAATGTTGCAGAGAAAAATAAGATGCATTTTCACCTTCAACAAGATTTTGCACAAATACTTCACGGACACGTTCGATAATCAATGCATTTTCACATGTAAAATTTCATATATTTTTTTGCATTTCAAACACAACTAAAACGCACCACCGGGATTCAACAGTTTACAGTCTTTATTATTCAACTGGCGCCTTTCTTTGATATTTTTGTTTTAGGAAATAAAATAAAATGCAAACTCATTACCGTAGCTTATAAACGTATAGTTGAGGGATTATGTCGTCTACTAGATCCATGTGGAAGATCAAAATTCAGTTTAAACGCCCCCTTTGCATTAGCCATGTTAACGACCGATATCTATAGTTCAGATCAAAACTTCTGTATTTTGAACGAAATAACCAACGTGACTTTCGAAAAATAAAAAAAAGTATATTGAAAAATACAAAATATAATCCATGGGAATACACTTCATCGTACAGGCCAATTGGTTCTGAATAATGTAAATGTAGAATCGGATTTGAAAGCGGGAACACGACTACCCTACACAAACCCCCAGGCCTTAGGGAGGGGTGGGATATTATGGACCGCCCTAACAAATTTTCTACTCCATCCCTGGGATGACAAAACACTGAAAGCTGACACTCCGTAAGTTTGTGGTTTATCATATTGAGGTCATGTTCGGCTTATTTGCATTACCCCCGGTAGAGAAACATGTGTAAATTCCAATGTCGACAATGTGGGGTAACAGAAATTGATAATTTTGTCATGTTTCTTCTAAATTCCTGCTTCTTCGCAAGGAAAACTGGGCAAAACTATTTCATTTTTACATCAGATTATTTATCAATTTGTGGTGCAGTTTTTGTGAAGAAAACACAGAAATAACATATTCGAAAAATCGGACCGAAAAATCGACCAAAAAATGTCAATGTGACGTCATCAAAGCGGCCATCTTTGTTCTACATTTTCTGGAAGAGCCTGATCCAAGGGTATTATTATCATCTTTATTCCTCCATCTGGAAAGTATATTGTGCATAATACATAACAAAAGGATCACAATACATGGCAAATAAGCTCACATAAGATAATAAAAACAAGCGCATACAGACGATACGCTTATATGCATGATTGCTGCACCCGGCTGATTATTTAATCAGAATTTCGTTTACTCTTGTCGTAGCGATGGTGTGTGCTCCGCCTAGCAACACCCAGCACGATATAGAGCTAAACGATCCCCCATTAAAATCTTCCCATCCGACCACCCGAAACCACGTCCTTTCTCTATCAGTCTCAATCCCTATCTGACGATATCAGAGCATGCAACGGAGATTTCCGAAGTTCAAGCTTCGGGCCAAAACCGGTTTGAGTGGGTTCTGAAGAAATAGCCCGGATGATGCAATCTCCTGGCATGTACGATTTATTTCACTATACCAGTGATTAACATTCTCGAGCGTATAGCTATCTCTACAACACCCCTCCCCGTTTTCTTTTTGGCGAAGATCTTACTTCGCCTAGCTAGAACCTTTCCCGTCGCAGGCAACCGCCGTTCTAGCACTGCCAACGATTACTAAAACTCGAGACAAAGACGTGAATTCTCCATGTTATATCACATGTGTCAAAATCCGTAACATGCAGTGTACAAAAGTACACTGCTCTCTAAAAATACCCAACTTCAATAAAATGTTAACCATCCCACTAGTCCAGTCTCATTACCAGACTGTCTATAATTACACCCAACCCCACTAAAACTCTCGCTCAAATGGTCAGTCTCATGGGACTGATCACTTTATTTCTCAAAAATATAATCGGCGGGTCAGCCTACCAGCTTTACGGCCCAAATAAATACAATCAGCCGCATGGGACTGCTCACTTTAATTCTTAAAAATATAATCTGCAGGCCAGCCTACCAGCTACATGACCGCAATAAATACAAGAACATTATCCAACCCAGGACTGGTATCTAGACTATAAATTGGCAGGCCAGCCTACCAGCTACATGGCCGCAATAAGCACCAGTCCGGCATACAATCCACTACTGGAACAAGCCTCTAAACTACTGGCTGTCCAGACTATATATTGAACTCCCCATTCTCCTTCACCTAATAATTTCAAGGCTCGCCTTCGTCAGCAGCCAACAATCTCGAGTGGAAGGGCTCTACCCCACCAGAGAGAATGTCTGCAGAGGAAGAACATAACCATAATTGCTACATCACCATAATTGCTACACCTCCACAGGTATCAAGCTCACACTCACAAAATCGTTGAGCTCATAACTAGAAAAGGGTTAAGACTGTAATCGAATAATGACGCATGTATTCACTCACCCAGTGGCGGCTATCCTGCCCCACCGGATTCACAATCAATCATAACGCGTACTACAAGATATCGGATAGACAACTCTCATCAGGGCTTCATGGCGAAGGCATGGGATGAAGAGGGACGTCTTCCTCAACCCCAGGTCTTCGACATGGCTACCCGCACTATACATATTCTCATACCGTATCTTCTCCAAGTCACTCCATATATTAACTTTACCACAGACTTCCATAAACGTGTCACATAGCTTATCACACACAGAAAACCCCGCAAAGAACACACTCAATAGAAGTCACATAGAAACGCGAGGGACGCGTATATATACCACACAGAATCTTCACACACAGAAATTCTCTAATCACACAGCAACCATCGAACACAGGCGTCCAGCACCCGGTTCCCTCACACAGATTACATAAATACCTAGTTCATCACAACGCATCATATACTCCCATAACACACTACACGTATAACGCCGCAGCAAACATCACAATTTCCGAACATCCAACTTTCGAATACACACGAGGGTTCTGCAACACACACCATAATTCTAGAACAATAGTTCCAAAATACACATTACATTACACAACACATTAACAACGGTTTGGGTCTAGAATTTTATATTTTTTTTTGTTTGTCCTCAATTCCACAATGCCTCAAAAAACATCCTGTACAGCAAAACCAAATCAACCTCCAAATAGGATAATTTCACATAGAAAATCAAAACCAAATACAATATATCCATCACTGCATACACGTGATGGTACACATCCATATATCTCCACCAAGCTGACACTATACTACATCGCTTCAGACGCATACATAAAATGCGTCACCAATGGCCCATCAACTAACTTCACCATTTATCAGTTACTGGCAGAACGAAATGGAGCCCACATTGAACAAGTCACCATTCCATAAAAATTCAAACTACAAACACCTTGGTGTCTCCAATAACCAAGGTTTTATCCCTAAAATCTACAACACATCCATAGGCTGATAGGAAATCGAAGCCTAGCAACAGGTCGTCAACCAAGGGTGCCACCACTATATTTCCAGTACAGTGAAAATCGGAGATGGATAATGGGACCTGCCGAACTAGCATTCCCATACTGGTCATTCCTCGAAATGCACCAGTTAACCGAATAGGCGAAGACGACAACCCCTGGAGACCCAACCTAGCAAATAAATGTTCACTCATGACGGTGACTTGGGCGGCCGTGTCTACCACAGCAGTTACCGGCACAGACCCAACCTTAACTGGAATGGACATCGCCCACCCCTGGGAACGAGACAGAGTAACATCTCTGACTGCTGCAGTAAGTTCAGTAACACCTGCCTCGTCCCCCGCGGACGACCCCACCCCGTCATTTGCAGTTGCTAATTCAGCCCACCCATCTAAACCTTGTCTAGCAGGACAAAAACGGCTTATGTGGCCGGGTTTACGGCACGAGTAACAGAGTCGTGGACGGAAGGGTCGCGATGACCGACGACGAGGGGACCTCTTATTTATCCCTTCCCCTTCTGCCTTACAAGCATCAGGAAAAGCCTCCCCCACTAAATCATCATTAACAGTCCTACATGTAACCGTCTGAAAATCCAACTCCCTCAGATTATATCGTGAGGAGTTCACATAACTCAAGGCTTCAGAGATTGTTGTGGGGCTCTTTTCCATAGCAAATCTCACAGCCTGTATTTTCCTACATCCCCTGAGAAAATGTTCCACCGCTACTGACTCAATAATCTTTTCCGGTGCATTCGGATACCTGTCCCTTGCCAACCTAGTGCATCTAAAAGCAAACTCCTCTAAAGTATCATCGGAACCCTGTACTTCCGCCTGCAACCGCTGCCTAACTACACGCGGAGGTTCCCTACTATTATAATGGCATTCCATTGCTTTGAGGAGCATATCAAACGAGGTTTTGACGGCCTCCGATTGATAGTTGTAAAACACCATGGCATCGCCATGAATACAGTCTGTTAACTTCCTAAGACACTGATCTTTATTCCACTCTCTACTTTTAGCCTCCAACTTAAACTTAACCCTAAATGGAACCCAGCCCCCTCTGATTCCTGAAAACACTAAAATCTTGGGAAGCCGGGGACTCTGGCTACGGTGGCTTTCTTGGGATATATGTCGTTCGGTTGATCTCGATCTGGACGAGCATTCGCCACATTTACTGGGAGAGGCCTCAACCTCCCCCTCGGTATCAGTAGCGGACACATCGGCCAGATTCCCATTATCTATATCCCCTTGGAGATATTGCCCCCCTACCATAGCATTGTCTAAAAACAATCATTTCCTATTTATTGGGCATTGGAAGTTCGGAGCTGAAGTGTGGCCACTGGGCGGTAACTGATGGAATACATTATTTACATCCCTAGTGTCATCTGGAAACGCCAGACCAGCGTCCAGTCCTGTTGTTCTATTCATATCTGGTGGACATGGGGGGTCGGGAAGTGCAGCTGGTGCATTTACTTGAACATGGAGTTCATTCTGTTGAACAGGGGCTGCATTCTATTGATTTGGAGTCTCTCCCCCACCCTCAATCAATTGTTCAGGTCTGTTATTCAGAACAATAAGTGTTGGGTCCGCCTGACCAGCGTCCCCCGTTGTCTGTTCAGAGGTCGCATGTGATGAAATCTCTGACCCTTCCCTGCTTGGAGCACTAAGCAATGTAACAACAGTCCTCATATCTAAACCCACTTGTTCCATCTTATCATCAACTTGCTCCACCTTACCATCAACTTGCTCCACCTTACCATCAACTTGCTTCACCTTACCATCAACTTGACCTATTTGTTGACCTAATTGTTGACCTTGTACCACTATTTTCTCATCCAACTGGCCTAACTGAAGCTCGTATGCCTTGACATCGTCATGCAACTGGCCCATTTCTACATCCAATGCATTTACTTGAGCCGTTATTTCAACTTTCCATGATCCAATGATTTCTACTAAACGACGGTCAATTAAAGCATTAATGTATTCCGGACTTCCCGACAAGTCTAAACCTATAATCTGACCCTCTAGCACCAGATCGGCTATATGCCCGGCACTAAACTGAGTCGCCTGCATAAAATGCTTAAAACTAACCAACCTGCCCTCTTCCTGCAATGCTACCACACGCGCACTTCGACTACTCCCCACCCCTTTCAATTTTTGCAGTGCTTCCTCTGTAGCCACTGACACATCAATGGGCCCCAAATCTGCCATGTTAACAAAAGTGGAATGATATACGGTATTTGAAAACAAGTAAAAAGAAGAAGCAATACCCAATCAAAATCTAATCAAATAAATGCAAATATATCAAAGGCTTTCAATGAGTTTCCTTCTAGAAACTCACTGAAGCAAATGAACGACATCCCACATTGGTATGTCCACTACAAAACACCAAATCTTACACCAAAATAAATAGCAGTGCCAACTCCTCATACTCAATGAATGAAAAAATATTTAAATATGTGCAGATTCAAGTTCAAACTGACGAAACATTTAAATGAACCTAATGCACGCGCGTTACCGCAGTCAACGTGTTCTAGTTTGACTAATCAGCCATATCTATTAGCGAAAAAGAAAAAGAACAAGACCCATCTCTAGAACAAGTGCAACACGTCTTATCACACAGTCAACACGTTGTTGCAACTTCTCTGTTAATCTTGCACTACTTCAATTTACGACTAATCATGAATAAGGCACCAAAGAAACCCAGGGTGGGTCTGGGAGAAAAAAAAAATCAATTATCAATTGTGCCCGGAAAACAAAGTCAGGCCACCTTGTGTTCAACATAAATAAATCTTAAATTAACACAGTTTCCTGTGCCTGGAGGAATACAACACAGAATACAAACTAGATTTCAGACTCGACCATATCGAGGAGTTAATAACTCCGAGTTCAAATACAAACAGGAAATAGTCTGTCTCGAGATGGTAAACTGCATCAAAATTTCAACTCAATCGCTCAACATCATGAACAACCTTCAGTCTATCATTCAGACCCCTCAAGGATGAACATAGGCAAGTTCCCATTCAATTAAATTTCAAACAATAGCATAATTTCCTGAACTGATCCAAGAGAAGGGGGGAGAAAACAGACAGGATATACAAATCATTAACTCAAGTCAAAAGGATTGAAGAAAGTCTGATTACTATCATCGCGGTGACAACACCATGGCATCGCCATGAATACTATAATATATCGCAGTGACAACACCATGGTGTCGCCATGAATGTGGCTCGCATGACTGATAATGCCACAAACAATCAACTGAGCAATCAAAATCAAAACATGTCCGTGCATGCACGGACACATAGAAGCAAGAACCATTTTAAAGTCCCCGGCCGCAACCACCTACAGGCGGATCTTGCTGAAACGTAATACCAAGAGACGTCTTGTCGCAAAGAATGCAGATGCCAAATTTCGGAGGAATCCGACAAAGCATTTAGAAGTTACTGCTTACGAAGTATTTGCACGGACATGTCCGTGCATGCACGGACACATAGAAGCAAGAACCATTTTAAAGTCCCCGGCCGCGTTGCGGCGGGGGACAAAAATATATTTGATAGCATGGGCTGAACTGAACACACGACAAGTTTCATAACGAAAGAGGGGGAAACGCCTAACCAACCTCTACATGTATATCGCACAGACCAGTGTGATCATATTGTCAAATTTCACTATCGCGTAGCTAGTCTATCGGCCGAGACAAAAAAACCTATCTAACTCAATCAACAGCCTGCCAGCCGTGAAAGGATTTATACAGAATTATCGCGACCAGAATAGCCCAATATCAGGATGACCGAGTCCCGGTAAAACAATTCTACATACATTCAACCTGTGCAAAGCCGGTCAAAGAAGACAGGGAAGGTGGGGAACGAAAAGAGAGAGGACAAATGGCCGACTTCCACCCCGCGTTTGTTTACGGGAATTTTTTCAGATTTCCAGGCATAATTGGGTTCTCAACCACTCAAATAAATTACTTTAACTTCTGACAACAGATGTCGTAGCGATGGTGTGTGCCTCGCCTAGCAACACCCATCACGATATAGAGCTAAAAGATCCCCCATTAAAATCTTCCCATCCGACCACCCGAAACCACGTCCTTTCTCTATCAGTCGCAATCCCTATCTGACGATATCAGAGCATGCAACGGAGATTTCCGAAGTTCAAGCTTCGGGCCAAAACCGGTTTGAGTGGGTTCTGAAGAAATAGCCCGGATGATGCAATCTCCTGGCATGTACGATTTATTTCACTATACCAGGGATTAACATTCTCGAGCGTATAGCTATCTCTACAACACCCTGATCACCTTTCTATAAGGTGCATCATTGCGCTAAGATTGTCAGAAAAAAAACTTCTCTGCTTTTTTTTCAATTATAGTAGTAATTTTTCATTTCAATTATACATTATACTTTTCAATTAAACAATTAATTCTAAAATCATCGTATTCCTCCTCTATATCGTAAAGTAGTGGACCACCTACTAGTATATGTAAAAGATCCCAGTCATCTAAGGCATGCAAATGTAAACTAAAGTTTATATCACTTATGTTTATGAAATCACACCACAGTGTATCACGTAGCTCCTCTGTCTTATCACATGAAATAACTATATGCTCTAACGAGCCCGTATACAGCCCACATATATGACAGAGCCCAATCTGGTTCGTTTCTCGTACGGTAATTATCAGAGTCATGAAGTACTGAATAGCGCCTTTGTGTGCCGGATACCGTCTCGCCAGCTGCCACCAGACGGACGGTACCAGCTTGTTATGTACCATCAGAAATCTATTGAAGTCTCTGTCTTGTTGCATCCTGTCCAACCACCTACGCTCTTCATACAATCTTACAGCACCGGACACCATACGTTTCCACTTCCCAGTTCATGGGAATGTACTAAGTTCTTTAAAATCATCCAAAAAGTCTCTCAGTTCGTATTTTTCTAAAATGTTAACGATATCCGGAATAAAACCTAACTGAATTTCTCTAGCAGAAGGTGTCATTGTAAATGAATACAATCTTGTTAAAAAAATCATCTTAGGCAATTTCTTCTTATCTAATCTACACAGTCTGCAGAAGAGTAACATTTTCTTCGTATCTATATAACCTTCGATTGAAGTCCATCCGAGCAGGCTGACGTACATATCAGACCTTGTCAACTTAGGGAATCCCTGTATCAGTTTTGACACCCATCTCTGTGACCTTTCTAGCATTAATATATCTGTATTTGTCAGTGTCCACAGTTCACACCCGTATAGTGCTTTCGCATACGCAATCTGTTTGACGAGTTTGGCACTCGTTAAAGGATTCAGAGCTTTCGGGTGCACTCTCGATTTGAGTAAGGACATGGTGATAGTCTTCAGAGAAGTGCACGCATCTTTGATACGCCTAAGAGAGGTAGAGCAGCTGGCCAGAGCAATACCCACATGGGTTGTTTCCTTCACACTCGGAATTGTCTCTCCATACAGTTTCAACATCTGATTGATAGGCCGTGGAACTGTAAGTGAAAATGTCATTCTTAAAGTCTTGATAGGGTTAAACAGAAATCTCCATAGGATACTATATTGCTCGCACATACTTAACATGGCGCACATGCCGCTCCATCTGATACTAATCAGGCAAACATCGTCCGCTTGAGTTGGCACACACGCTGCTACGTCAATAATCATTGCACCCTCCCCAGAATATTCTATCTTTAGCAGGAGCTCGCCGATGAACACTAGGTACAGCTTAGCGGATAAGGCACTACCTTGCCTAATCCCTCGTTTCATGTTGAACCAACGAGACAGTTGTCCGTTGCAGGTGGCACAGCTTTTCATGTTGGTGTAAATATTCTGCAGCAGTCGCCAACGTTTTCCACTTATTCCTCGCTCGTGTAACTTAAACACTAGTCCGCTATGCCAAACACAGTCAAATGCTTTGGCACTGTCCAGAAATACAGTATATACACTTTCACCTCTCTCTATGTTATGGTTTATACATTCTTGTAGATTGAATGAGGCATATATGCTACTTAGGCCCTTCTGATATGCCATCTGCTGTCGAGACGGAAAATCGCTGGAGTCCAAATAATTACTCAGGTCATCAGCCAAAACCATTTCGAACAATTTGAAAATGACTGGTAGAAGTGTTATTCCACGATAACTATTTGGACTGCGTCTGGGTTTCCCATTCCCTTTGAATAATGTCACCAAAACTCCGTTCTTCCAATCAGCTGGTATTTGTTCATATTTTATCACTAAGTTAAATAAATGGGCTAAGTGAGTATAAAGGATATGGCCTCCAAATTTGAGGTACTCATAACTTATTCCATCAAATCCACTGGCTTTGTTGTTCTTAAGCTTGCCACATTTCAGTTTCAGAACGTCAATGGTGATGTGTAGAGCCTCGTCTTCAGCTTTTCTTTCGTTTCTTATATTTTTCACTTGTTGTTCTATTTTATTTTTGAAGTCCTCGTCAAATATTTCATTAGAGACATCACAGTACAGCTGTTCAAAGTGAGTCGCCCATGCTTCACACATGCCACCCGTGTCTCTGGTTATCTGACCATTGTGTTCTATCCCTGACTGTACTTGTCTTCTGTTGGTTTTGCGATTATTGTACAGCGTCCAGAATAAATCGTTATCAACGTCACTGGATTTATCTATCTCACTCAGCTGTGATACATAGTCATCAAAAGAGTCTCTCATTTGCTTTCTGAATATAGTTTTTGTTTCTTTGTATTTTCTGTACGACTCGTGCTCCATTCCCCTCGGTCTCCCGTCATTTATCCACAATATACGCGCTCGTTTCATACAGTTATGCGGATTGTGCAGAGTATTGTTCCAGTATGGTTTTAGATGCTTCTTATATACAGTAACTGGTATCGTACGCTCTGCTGCCGCGTGGAGACAGTTCACTATTTTCTCGTAATACTGATCAATGACATTCGTATCATGTATGTCGACACTAGGTAAGGCGATTCCGTTTAACAGATTTTCTAGAACAGTTGTGTATTGCCCAGTCTTATCAGTAGCAATTGCTTTTTTCCAGGATGGTCTCCTTTTTCGGAATAGTGGAGTCTCGAGTATATTCAACTCAATAGTACATACAATGGGAAGGTGCTCAGACACATTCAGGAAATGGTCGTCTAAAACTGCACAGTATCGAACAAGGTCGAGCGAAGCAGTATTAACGATTACGTGATCAATGGCTGTTGAATACCCGGTAACAGGCACAAACGTGTTCACAGGGCCTTTCGCAAATTCCTGAATATGAACAGATGTCATATTAATGTCGGTTAAAAATCTCTCAAAGTAGATTGTTCTTTCGTCATCTGTGAATCTGTATCGGGGACCCTTAACTTTCACGTTGAAGTCACCGATAATGATTACCTCCCCTTTTTGAGCGTAAACAGATGAAACTATTCTTAAGGTTTCCACACACTCCCGAAACACTTCGAATGATTTAGATGATGCTGGTAAATACACCGCAAAACAATAAACACACATGTTACTCGATAATCGAATTTCAGCTCCCACAATCCTACTACAATCGACTTCAATCTCAGTGACGTTAAGATCATTTCTATATAGTAACGCCACACACCCTCTCACGCTGCATCGATATTGATAGGGGTTAATTTCACACACTGGTTTCGCTATCACTTCATATTTTTCGTGAATCGAATCTAAGAACTGGATGTTCATTTCGCGTAACCAGTGTTCTGCTATACCGCACAAGTGAATATTGTACGCCTCAAGACAATCTACAAGGTAAGGCGTAGCAGACATAATCCCGTCTGCATTCCAACACATGACGTTCATAACGTTACTGGCCATTCTTTTCATTTCTGAACACAGCCCAGGGAAGCCACTTTTTCATAAAGATGCCCTCGGGCCAGAATCCCGGACTGAGCACCAAATCTTCGTCATCAGTTACCACGTTTAGCTCAGCCGATGCTGTTCTACGTTGCCCCCGTTCGAAGTAACGGAGAAACGTAACGCGCACACCTCCTTCTTGTAAGTACCTGCGCATGGCACTCTCACACGAATTGAGCTTGTCGATTCCACCCACATAAAATCTTGACACTCTCCGTTGAACCACGCCTTTGAATTCCCTTGATGTATTAGTCATACACTTAGATCTTGGGAAGTGTACTTCAATGGTGCGCGTTTTACCATTTGCCCGTTCGTCATCCGTTTCCTCGGTGCTGGGATGCTGGCTTTCGGATGTTGCCTCTTTTTGTTCTTCAGTGGCCGGTTCGACTGCCTTAATGCTGA